>CAUYRH010106414.1:0-25783 GCA_963574655.1 Perodicticus potto
TGGCATCACAGCTCACAGCAACCTCCAATTCCTGGGCTCAAACGAGTCTCTTACGGCAAGAGCAATTCTAAGAGAGATATTTATTGCCTTTAATGCCCACATTCAGTAAGCAGAAAGAGTACAAATCAACAACCTAATGAATCATCTCAGGGAGCTGGAAAAGGAAGAGCAATCCAATCCCAAACCTAGCAGAAGAAAAGAAATTACTAAAATTAAATAAAATTGAGAACATAAGAACCATTTGGAAGATCATTGAAACAAAAGGTTGGTTCTTTGAAAAGATTAATAAAATCAATACACCCTTGGACAGATTAACTAGAAAAAGAAAAGCAAGAACTCTAACAACTTCAATCAGAAACAAAAAGGGGAAAATAACAACAGATACCACAGAGATACAAAATATCATCACTGGCTACTATAAAAAAACTCCATGCCAAGAAATTTGAAACTGTGGAAGAAATGGACCAATACCTGGAATTATATCACTTCCCTAAATTCAACCAGAAAGAACTAGAAATTTTTAACAGACCAATATCAAGCACTGAAATTGCAACAACAATAATGACTCTTCCAAAAAGAGAAAAGTTCTTGGACTAGACAGTTTTACAGCAGAATTCTACCAAATCTTCAAAGAGGAACTCATATTCATATCGCAGAACCTATTCTAAAACAGAGAAGGAAGGAATCCTCCCCAACACCTTCTATGAAGTAAACATTACCCTGTTATCAAAACCAGGAAAGGACACAACAAAAAAGGCGAACTGTAGACCAATATCATTAATGAATATTGACCCCAAAATATTCAGTAAAATCCTAGTGAACAGAATAAAGTCACACATTATATATTTTAGTTATTAATTCTTTTTTAAAATGTGTTTTAAACACTAAACACCAGTTTGTAGCTTTTCTTCGTACTTTTTATGGTGGCTTTTGGTGAACATAAATAGCTGATTATAATATTTAATAACTTGAAGCTTATTAATTTTATTTTATGCTTAATCCTTTTTATGTCTTGAGAAATCTTTCCTTACACTAAGATCAAAAATATATTGTCTTATACATTTTTTCTAAAGGTTTGTTTTCCTCAGCAAGAAACAGAGCAGAAAAAGTGGCTTTAAAAAAGAGAAAAAAATGAAAGTTTGTTTTGTTTTGCTTTTTACAATTAGGTCTTTAAAACCATTTAGAATTGATTTTCATTTATACGACAGAGACAGCACAATCTCACCTATCAATTTGTGTGGTGCATTCTGTGATACATTTTCCATCTTCTTGGGAGCTAGGTTGTGTTTCTCTGGGCTATAATTTAAAGACTACATGTTGCTGTCAATCAGTTTTCCTGACATCTAAGTTTGTAGGGAGCTAGAGGTAACAGAGGTGTCCTTGATTGAGGCTGAGTTCTGACATCTCCCTGGACTGTCCTGTCCCAGGGCCCACTTGATCCAGTTGAGGGCATGTTCTCCCTCCCATGAGCATCAGGTTGTTATTCTAACTCAGCACAGTGCCCTGGAAGAGTTGCCAGATAAAATACAGGATGCCCTATTAAATTTGAATTTCAGATAAACGATGAATAATTTTTTAGTGTAAGTATGTCCCAAATGGGACATTTGGGAAAATTTTAATGTGCTAAATCTGGCAACCTCATGCCCTGGAAAATGAACAAACCCTTTTCCTTCTGCTGAGCTCCTACTGTGAGGTGCAGGAACTTGAGGGCTTTAACTTCATTTTTGCCCAGAGGCTCACACACCCCTCCCCCACAGGCCTCCCATTGCAGGAGTTCTGTGAGAATTTTCAGCACTAATTTCTTTCCTCAGCAAAGCTTCCAAGGGTTGAGGGTGAGGTTAGGAATCACACACCCTTTTGCCAAACCAGAATCCCTTGTCTTTCCCTTGGCTGCCTTTTCCATGTTTATGGCGCAAGGTGGTTATTGCTAGTAAATTTTGCTTTTATGAAATTTTTTCACTTGGTTGAGTACTAGGGGAGGAGGGTAAGTGTGTGAGTCTTCATGCTGCCATCTTCATTTGGAAGTGCTCTTCTTTAATTATTTATTAATGCACTGAACATATACTGAGTGCCCACTGTGCAATGTCTGCCATTGAGGGAAAATAGATGATCCAGCAATTATCGCCCCTGCGACAAGGCTGTCACAGATGTTGGTGAAGGATGTTACATTTTACAGCACAGCCGCAGCAGCGGGGCAGAGGCACCCGGATGCTGTCAGTAGGCCCCGGGGGAGCTGGGAAGATGGATGAGGCTGTCAGCACAGAGCAGACTGCAGAGGGGCCTGCTTGCCACGTTAAGGGGTTGGACTGAAGTCAGCATGCAGTCTCAGACAGGCTGGGACAGAGAGAATGGGAGCCTGTTGCTGTTGCCTCCTCCAGAGAGCATGAATGGAACTGCCCAAACAGCTGGGCTCACACTACTCTCCCGCTAGGTACAGCCATTCTGTAGCTAAATTCTGAACCCCTGGGAAAGACTGTTATCCCCTGTGCATTTGGAGGGCAAAGAAAGAGAAGCCAGTACCCCTCCACAAGGCACAGGAGATCAGATGTTTCCAAAACATCTCATAACTTACCTCGACCACATTGTCTCTGACCTTTCTCTTCAGTGACTCAATGGGCCTAAGTGGCTAGTCTGCACATAGAGGTACACTTTTCCCTTTTCATTCTGAGCAACTTCAAAATTATCCAAAATTTATAATTATATCCAACTTGAAAGACATTTTCAGAATCCTCTTTTTGTATATACCTAAAATGGCATGATTTCCTTCAAAAGTGTACTCCAAGAAGAAAGTGTATTGTACTTAATCCCTCCTCTGGGAGAAATGGACCCTGAGAAGTCACTTGGGGATTTATCAGAACCTGTCATATGTGAGTCTAAATGAATGATCCTGAATGGTGAGGTGCCTATTGGAGCACACGCGTGCACCAGGTGGATAGCATTTGATGAGGAACCTCAGTTCTGGATGCTGTGCTGGGCTTTCAGGATACAGAGCTAACTTTGGCTCTCATCCCCTAGAGTTCACAGTCTATGAGAAGACACCAGTTAAAACATGTGTGAACCAATCATGCAAGATCATATCAGATACAACAAGTACATTGTGCTGTACACATCAGACACTGCGCCTGGCACACCTGTTATAATACGTTTCTTCCTTTCAGAATCCCAGGGCTCTCCAATGGAGCAGGGGCCAGGAGGGTCCCATAAAACCAGGTCCTTTGTTATAAGCTTGAGAGGGTTTCTGGCTGCACCATGCAGACTTGTGCCCTTGGTCTGTAGGCATCACCCTGTTCTGGAAGAACAAAGAAGAAACTTGAAACAGTATGTAATGGGTTGAAGAGTGTCCTCCAAAAAATTTGCATTCACGTAGAACCTCAGATTGTAACCTTATTTGGAAATAAGTCTTGCAGGTATAAGTGAAGTAAGGATTGAGGGGGGATCCTGATGGCTTAGGGTAGGCCCCAAATCCAATATTCTAGAAGAGACAGAGACACAGGGAAGAGGCTGTGTGAACACAGAGGTGGAGATTACAGAGATGCAGCTATAAGCCAAGGAATGCCTAGGGTCACCAGGAGCTGGAAGGCGTGAGGAAGGAGGGAAGGAGTGCAGTTCTGCAGACACCTTGTTTTGGGACTTCTAGCCTCCAGAGATGTGAGAGAACAAATTTCTGTTGTCTTAAGCCACAATGTTTATGCTAATTTGTTCCAGGATCCCTAGGAAACCAATACACAATAAAGTACATGTTTTAAATAATAGTAATCCCAGTGTGGACTCAACCAGGACCATTGGTGAAAGTGCAGCAGAAGGGAGGAGCAGAGGGCAGACCCTTCGGTCTGGCTGGCCACTCCCTAATCCAATCGCCTCTTTCCCCCCAACTGCTCAGCTTTTCTCTTTTCCTCCTATCCCCCATTCTCCCCATTTGTGCAGAAGATTTTAGGCCTCACCATGACCAATTGCTCTTCTGAGATAGGATTGATGGTCAGCACTTGGCTCATGGCCACTTAGGATGAGTTTTGGTGGGAAGTTCAGCTCAGAGCACCAGTGGTCATCATAACCATTTTCCTGCACAGAGACTCTGGAAATAGCCTGCAGAAAGCTGCTCGGAGACTTGGGGAATGCATAGCAAGACCCAGACTGTGATGTCAGAAAGTCTGCCCCCCAACCCCGACCACACAGTTTACTCTATACATGTTACCACATCCTCTGAGCTTGTTTATTCAGTTACAAATGAAGAAATAATGCATCTTTATGAAACTGATATGGGAACTAAATGAGACAGAGGAATTGAAACCACTTTATAACTAGGAAAGGAATAGATAAATAGAAGCTTTTATCACTGTCATCTAAGGAGCTACAAATATAGGTTTGGTGTGTGAGACCACAGTGAAATATTTCCAGGCTCCACCTACAAATTGTTCACTAGACACCAGCTGAATGTCCAGAGAAAGACTTTCCACTGCTCCTCACTTAGCTCAGTTCTTGCAAACAAGACTGGAAATGCAGCATGCATCTCACCTGCAGCTCAAGTGGCCCAGCCAAGGGAGATGCTGATGATTGCCATCTTCATTCAGGATCAGAGGAGCATCTGACCCCTGCCAGGGGCCCTGGAAGTGTGGGGTGGGAAAGTCTGGCACCTGTCCCATGTTTATGTAGAGCAGGGGCAGCCCTTTTTCTCTGCAAGAGCCAGATGGTGAACATCTTGGGCTCTGTGGGTCTCTGTCACATTGTCAATTCAGCTCTGCCAATGTGGTGTGAATGCAGCCATAGGCAACATGTAAAGAAATGGGCATGGCTGTGTGCCAATAAAACTTTATTTACAAAATTAGGTGGTAAGTTGGATTTGGCCTTCAGACTGTGGTTTCCTGATTTGGGGAAAGTTTGACTGACTTTTATTTTTTGATGGAGTTTGAGTTTTGAGATTTTGGGCATCAAACAAAGTCATCAGTATAACACAACTTGACGACTTGGAATGGAGTCTTCTTTGATGATCATGTCTTCCAGGAGAGCTACCCAAGAAAGGTCGTTGCATTGGGCATGTCTTCAGTGGCCTTGCTTACAGACTGAGGGAGAGCCTTCATGGTGTAAGGAACTAGGACCTCCTTTTTTTCCCTTCATTTCCATGTCCATGCATTGCAGTGGCCCGACAGCCAGTGGTTTCTGGAAGTGAAACTAAACAGAGCTCCTGCAGAAGAATTTCTGATTCTACTTTTCCCCAGGTTTGACAGGGCAGAAAAAAGCCAGTAAACATTTGCCAGGGACATGGTGGGGATGGCTAAAATTGTTGGCTAATTCACACTTTTATTCTAACACAGATGGCTGGGCCCCTAGGAAACCTGGACGTTGCTTCCTTATTGGTTTGAATTCAGAAACACTCATGCTCATCTACTGTCTTTGTACTTATTATGAATATTATTAGTAATTAAGGTGGACAGTTACCAAGTCCTTTCTCTGAGCCAGGCATTGTGCTAAGCCTTTTATACTTATCTCAAATCTTCAGACGAGCACAGTTAAAGAAGGTATGAACCTGATTTACAATGAGGAAATGAAAATGAGGCTTGTTCTCTCTGTCAATCAGCTGTTGAAATGATGAAGCCAGGAGTGTAGCTTTGCTCAGGGTGGTACAAAATCCATGCCTTCTACCAAGCTGCCTCCACTCAGGTCCACAGGACAACCCAGCATCACTGTACAGTGAGCCCCATGGCTGGGTTTCTGCTGGGAAGACCCCAATCCAACTCTGGGTGCTCCTTCCTTTCTGGTCTGGGTTTCTCAGGGGATGTGCACAGTTAGCATGTGGCTCTCTGGTCCAACTGGAAGGTTGTCAACTCCCTTGCAAGTGGCCCATGTGGATGTGGACATCGTGCAGGTGCTCTGAAGCCCTCAGGAATGATGCACCTTGGGGGTCCTGGTGCACTAGCCTGGGGGGCACCTGCTTCGCATCCTCATAGTGCTTCCCCATCCCTCGCCCCCTCCATTCCTTCTCTGTGCACAGAGAGCCACACATGCCTGCTCCTAGATGGTGCCTGTGCCGCAATGACACCTGTTTGCTCCTTGCTAGCCAGACTGTGAGCACTCTTTGGCCAGAATCTGGACCTTTATTCCTGGGTGTCCACAGAGGTCAGCACAGGGACTGACACATGGTAGGGTCTCATCAAGTCTTTTGTGAGTGGACCAACATGTGACTGAACTGACAGGAGTTCTCACATGACATGATTTAATGTCATCATTGTAACACCTCTGAAGTGGGTAGAGTGTGTATGATCATCCTCATTTACTCAAAAGGAGACAGGGCCCATCTGGGAGTGGCTCAGAATTGCATGGTGAGTGACAGACCACAGCAATGGTGCAAGCTGTAGCCTTCCTCTACAGAGCATGCATCACAGCTAAGCACTCAATTGGGCCTTGTACAGAGTGGTGTGCATACCTTACTTCTTTAATCTTTACAAACATCGTAGGAGGTTGGCTCTACCTTAGTTCCATTTTATGGATGAAAAGCTAAATCCTTTGCCCTGGTCCTGGAGCTCCCTGCAGTTAATTCCAGATCAGAATCTAAGCCAGGGCACTTCTCAGCCAGAACTCCAGACCTGCCCACTGGGCCAGAGTTGTGGCCATAGAAGCAAAAGTTGGAGCCACATCTTAGAGGCTTTCCTCCCTAAAGTCCCCAGGAGCACTAGGTCTGCTCAGGTTGTTGCTGGTGTGGTTCTGGATGAAGTGCTGAGGAGTACAAAAGAGAAAGAAGAGATGGCTTTGTGCTGGATCCTTTTCAGCTCCTTTAATGCTTATGAACAAAGCAATGTGAAGGGTTGGAAACACCACTGGCTTTGGAGTAGGCAGGCTGTTTTAGACCCTCACTGATTTTGTGGCCTTGGGTTTGTGTCTGAACTTTTTTGAGCTCAGTTTACTTATTTGCAAATCAAGGATACAGATCCATGCACTGCAGGGTCTTCTCTGATGCACTCTTAATTCCACGAGGCTGGGGCTTTGTGCTTTGTGTGGCCTCATTCCCTTGAGCTTATTGGTGAGCAAAGGCAGTTATTATCTTAGAGGGCCTACCTCCTACTGTGATTTCATCATCCTCACTGCTGCCTGGGAGGTAAGTGTGGGCATTTCCATTTTATAGGTAAGGAAACTAGGATTCCAAAAACTGAAGGAATGTGTCTAAGGCCACAAGTATCAGAACTGGGCTGTGGGTCCAGCCATGCTATGGGCCTATGCCTCTCGTCTGGGCTGCCCCTCACCTCCTGTGAAGCTTGTCCTGCTGCCCGACTTGTTTAGACAATTTTGAATATACTTTGAAAAGATTTGCTGGATGCGTTGCTCCCAGGGACTCTAGGGAGGAAGGCACATTAAGAGTTTTCATCAGCTGGGATTCTTTTTTTCTCTCTGGGTTGTTATTTTGCACCAGGAAAAAAATGAAAAGAATTTAATTCATCATTAAGTACCGGGTAGGAAGAATGTAAAAAGAAACCACAGCCAAGGAACAGCATGAATCTCAAGGGTGAAGCTGATGGAGCCCACTGGGCCAGGATACTGAAAAAGTCTTGCTACTGGGACTCTGCCCAAGGGAAGTCCATGAGGGTCTGTGTGTGGACCTTCTTGGCCGGCTCAGGGGTTCTTGGGCCAGCTGGCCACTTGGCAAGTGTTCACAGGCCGTGCTTGTCATAAGAAAATGACGGTCTGCATGTTTGTGTCCCTCCAAAATGCATGTTGAAACTTATCCTCAATGCAACAGTATTAAGAGATGAGGTCTTTGGGAGATGATTGAGTCCTGAGGGCTGCCCTCATAAATGGGATTCATGTGTTATAAAAGGGCTTGAGAAAGTCCAACTGTCCCTTCCATTCCTTCTACCAAATGAGGAAGCAGTGGCAAGGTGCCATCTTGGAAGCAGAGAGCAACCCTCATCAGACACTGAGTTTTCCGTAGTCTTCATCTTGGACCTCCTAGTCTCTAGAAATGTGAGCAATAAATTACTACAATGCACAAATTATCCAGTCTCAGGTATTTTGTTATAGTAGCAGAAACAGACTAAGTCAAGGACAATGTGGTATTTGTGTGAAAAGGTGTTTCTGGTTCATAATTGGATTACCACAGGCATGAAAAGGAGGAAGACAGGATGGCAAGTGGAAAGAACCTGAAAGTCTGGGCTGGTTATTCGGACCCGAATGGGTGCTGCTTCCAGCCCCACCCCTTAGGGCAGAGGTGAACTGCTGCGGTGTGGTAAAGGCTGCCAGCACCACCCCAGAGACTGTTGAGAAGAAGAAAAGAAAGCATCTCTACGTGCAGTGCTTCCTATGGAAATGTATGTTCGTGGTTCGGCCCGCAGCAGTGTGGCACTAGGGAAGAGCTGCCTCAACCTTCTGGGAATGTATGTTTAAGCTTGTTT
The DNA here is from genome assembly GCA_963574655.1 of Perodicticus potto. Classification (NCBI taxonomy): domain Eukaryota; kingdom Metazoa; phylum Chordata; class Mammalia; order Primates; family Lorisidae; genus Perodicticus; species Perodicticus potto. Next base: position 8,379 of record CAUYRH010106414.1, read on the forward strand.
GTGAAGGAAGGAGGTTGGGTTGTGTAAGTTCCACAGCCCTGTCCAGTGCTGTGACTCTGTGCCCTATTCATTTGCACATCATTAGTTATTTGACCAAGAGGTACAGGAGAGGGAAATTAATATTAAGAGCGTGTCCTCTAGGAGGCTGTGGGCCCTCCTCCTTTGCCCTGTCCTTGCTCCTGGGCATCCTGCATCTACCACCGTCACTCCTCTCTCCTCGCCAGGAGGATTTTACGTCTGCCTCCCTTGTCCAGGTACTCCGTGTGGGCAGGATGTCCGCCCTGTGAATTCTGCCCCCAAGCTCTAAGCGTGGACTGAGGAGCGTGGAGCTGATGCGGGCAGAGGACCCAGCGCCCATGGATCCAGCAGCAGCCGGTAATCAGTGTGGAGCACGGCAATGGTTTGTACATCTAAGTGTGGTCCACCCTTTCTATTTTTACAGATCTGCTTATTGTGGTAAAATGTATACAACATAAAATTTATTGCTTTAACCATTTTCAAGTGTACAGTTCAGTAGGATATTAAGTATGTTCATATCACCATTGCCTGTCTCCAAAATCTTCTCATCTTCCCAAACTGATGTTCTGACTTCCCACTACCTAGCCTCTGGCACCCACCAATCCAGCTCCGGCTCCAATGAGTTTGACTCACATGCAGTGCACAGAGAAGAGGAATGATATAGGATTTGTCCTTTCATCCACCCTCCCCTGAGGGACTGCATCTCCACCACACATGGACTTCCACTCCCTGCCACATGCTCAGTCCCACACAGTGACCAAGTTGCAGTGCTGGGGTCACACTTGGGTAAGCCTCTGCACCATTATGGCCCTTTTATCTTGGCATGAGAGGGCATTGGCACTTAAGGGAAGACCCTGGTTGTGTGTCAGAGCCCTGGAGGGGGCTTTAGGTCTGTCCTGCTGTTCCCAAGTCATTCAAGGGCCTCTGTGCTCCGTGAGGAGGACAACTTGGGTGGGAAAGGTAAGGTGCTGTTGTCCCGAAGTCTGCGCCTTCCCTCCCAGCGGCTTCCAACTCTAGGAATGCAGACAGAGCTCCTCGTGGCTCCGTAGTCTGGGCCTGTTTTTGCAGGAAGTCTTGTTTATTCCACTTTTACCAGTTCTCCTGGCAAAGTTTTTCCCCAGCCACGGCCAGAGTCATTTTGGGACAGCTGACCCCTGAGCTCTCCTGAGATGGCTTAGGAGCCTGGGTGCAGCCTTCTGCTTTGAGCAGCAATATTCCTGGCTGGACATGAAAGGAAAGCTTATAACAGCCCGTTTTCTCCAGGCAGCTTATCCTGATTAAGTGGAATCAGGCAAAAATCCCCACCCGCAAGTCCTTTCTTCTCATCCTGCCCCATCAGCCGCCTCACCCTGATGAGGTCTGACAAGGTCTGACAAGACTGGTGGGGGGTGGGGGTTTGGGGTCCATGGATCCTGGGTGTGCACCCCTGCACTGGACCGAGCCCCAGGGCATGCCTCATCCCACCTGCCCCAGAAGTGGTTGGTGGCAGAGGCATTGGCGTGGCCCATGGTGGCACCATCAGGGAGCCACGATGGTCAGGGGGAAACTGGATCAGCCCAGGAGCACCTGCACGGGGTTCCCGCTGCTCTTCGTCCTCTGTGGGCCTGAGGGGCCGTGCTCTGCCTGTACATGGTGTTCTCTGCTAACATCTAAATGAGCTTGTGTAATCCTGTGACTGTGTGTGGTGCATGGGGCTCGGAGTGTGTGGGCCTCCGTGGGGATCAGGCCAGGTTAAGCTGGGCCCCGAGCCCGCCTCAGCCAGCAGCAGCCCCCTCACCCTTATTGAGCCAGAGCGGGAAGCCCCGCAGGGAAGCCAAGGCCCAGCTGATTTATGGAGGGTGGAGCCTTCAGTGATCCCGCTCACACAGGCCGTAAAACTCTGCTCGCGGGCTGCAGGCTGTCGGGCTGGTCCTGCTGCCTGCTGGGCTGTGCCCACACCTATTTTGAGCACTTTTAGTATTTTTATAGAGACTCTGGGGCAGGCGATTTATGGCTATCTCTCCCCCCCTCCTATCTGGGGCCGTGGCAGAGGCACCTGGAGAGCACGGGAGAGAATACAGACCAGTGAGAAAGCCCCAACTAGCCGCACCAGCCACACTCGCTGGAGTCAGGGGGTCAGGCCCAGCCTCAGGCCCAGGGTAAGAGTTGGGCCGTGGATCTTTCCAAAACATCATATTATTAGAAATGAACTTTGGAACACCCAGACTTGGAAGGGCAGGCTGCTCTGGCCAAATTTGAAACACGAGCAGTTCAGAGGGTAAAGCGATTTGGGCTGCACTCGGGCCACACTGGCAGTAACGGCCTTTCCATTTTGGAGCAGTAATTCATTGGTGAGATGGAAACTACTTTGAGATAACTAAAGAAACATTGGACATTAATGGACATAAACAAAACAATTTCAAAGGAAAGTCCCCTCTTGGGCCTAGAGCCAGCCAAGGCAGAAAACCACTCCCCAGGAACTGAGACCCAGGGGCTTGGTACCGGTGAGCGAGGCCTTCACCTCTCTGTCCCCTCCATGGAAGGCCCTGTTTCCTCCCTAGGAACAGAGAAACCCCTCCCCAGGAACAGAGACTGAGGGGCTCGGTACAGGTGAGCGAGGCCTTCACTTCTCTGTCCCCTCCATGGAAGGCCCTATTTGCTTCTCTCCCTAGCAGTGCTAGCAGCGTGTACATCCTTGGATGGCTCACGGGCCAAGGAGAATGTGGCCTGGTGGGGGTGGTGTAGCCTTGAGCAGATGACCAGCAGAGCTGCCCCTAAGGAGGGAGCCTTGAGTATAAAGGACAGTAGGACAAGAACAGGGTGGCTGGGATGTGGGATATAGGTAGAAGGATCTACCTGCCTAAAACTTGGTGCGGGTAAGCAAGTGGTCTGAGGCATCCCAGAAACAGGTGTATGGAGCGGGTGGGGCAAGAGAGACAGGTGCCAGGTTATAGGGCTCTTGCAGTCTCACTGAAGACTCCAGACCTCGCCCTCAGGGTGATCGGTGGCAGCCATGGCTCGTTTTTGTTAATTGACAAATTGTACATATTATGTATTTATGAAGTACGGTGTGATGTTTTGATAGATGTTTACATTGTGTAATGCTTATGTCAAGTTAATTAACAAATCTATCACCTCACATACTTATCCATTTTTTGTGGTGAAAACATTTAAATTCCACTTTTTGCAATTTTAAAATATGAAATGTATTATTACTATTATTATTATTATTTGAGACAGAGTCTCAAGCTGTTGCCTTGGGTAGAATGCCCTGGTCCCATAGCTCACAGCAAACTCAAACTCTTGGGTTTAAGTGATTGTCTTGCCTCTGCCTTCCAAGTAACTGAGACTACAGGCACCTGCCACAATGCCCGGCTATTTTTTGATTGTAGTTGTCATTATTGCTTGGTGGGCCTGGGCTGGACTCGAACCCGCCAGCTCTGGTATATGTGGTTGGCGCCCTAGCTGCTTGAGCTATGGGTGCTGAGCCATATGCAATGCATTATTATTTATCATGGTCACTATTCTATGCAATAAATCACTACAAAGCTTATTCTTCTTGTCCAAATGAAATTTTGTGCCTTTTGGCCAACCTCTCCCCTTGCCTGGCTCCCCCGTCCCCTCAGCCTCTGGTAACCACCTTTCTACCCTCTGCTTCTATGGGTTAGACTTTTTGTAGATTCCATGTTTTAAGTCATATTTCTCAAAAAAAGACATAAAAATGGTGACTAGACCCATGAAAAAATGCTCATTATCACAAATCATCAGGGAAATGCAAATTAAAATCATGGTGAGATGTTACCTTACACCTGTTAGCATGGTCAATATCAAAATGATGTATGATAACAAGAGTTGGTGAGGATGAGGGGAAAAATGAACTGTTGTGTAAATGAATACAGCCACCAGGTTTTCAAAAGAGAAAATGATACTGTTCACTCAACAGATGCATTTGTTCATTCCAGCTTGACCACCATTCTGTGCCAGGGATGAAGAGCAAGTCTCTCTGAGGCAGGCTGTCCTGGCGATGGTATGGGCCATCTAGGGGATTGGGAAATGAGAGGCTTTGAGTCTTCCTATGAGAAACAAGGGTGGGGCTGAACTTTAGTGATGAGAATGATGGAAAGGAGGAGGTGATGGAATGGATGGAGATTGTGAGGGATGGATAGAGGTGGCAGGCTCAGAGACTCCCTGGACAGGGATGTGGCAGGAGGAGTAGGGATAGCCCTGCTGAAGTAATTTGCCTGGTGGTCAGACAGATGGTGATGTCCTTCTGCGTGGAGCTGAGATGCTGGTGAACTGTTCTAGCTGTGCACGTGTGATACATCAGTGACCTAGAAGTAACCACAGGGACCATTTGGCAGAGAGTATAAAGTGTGTTTCAGGACGAAAGGCTGGGGACTGAAGGGACAGTGCCCAAGGGGTGCTTCATTGTTTACCTGGTGACCAGTGCACTGGTTAACTCCATTCTACTTTGGGGGTATGATTTCATTTCTTCTCTACCCTGTAGTTTCATGGTCTTAGTCTACATTTTTTTTTGCCCATAAGCATGAGCTTTTCCAAGACATGTGAGTCTTGGTTGCCAAAAGACACAGCTCAGAGACCCAAGAACATCTCTTATCATGGTGGCTACTCTTCACAGAAGGCTGCAAACCATGTGAACTACAGGTGCTGTGTCTTCCCCATCAGCACCTGCAGTCCAGCCACAAAGGCCAGACAACTCTATTCTCTGGGCCTCCAAGTGACTCCTGACCTTAATCCACCTCTTTGGTAAGATTTATTAATTACTGTATTTGAGACAGCTTTGTGCCAAGAAGTTCAAAGCATCTTCCAACCTTGACCCATTAATCCCATTAGTGTCTGAGGGAGAGCGGAAGGCACTGGCTGAGTCCTGTGATTCCATCCAACCTGCTGCACACATGGGGAAGGGATGGGGAAACTTGAGGAAAGAGAGCTTGGTCTGGATGTCCTCAGTGAGTCAATGAATGGCAAGCTTAGAAAAGAAGTTGAGTTTCCAACTTAGGCCAAGGGCCAGTGTGGGCTTCCTTCCTTAAAAAACAATTGTGCTCCATGCCTGTAAAGATGTTCTTGTCCCCCAGCACAGATAGTGACAATATCTAAGTGATATTGGCACTAACATTGTTGCTTTAAGCTCTGAAGAGAGACACTTTATTATCAAGGGCAGCAAAAAATGGCCATCTCCCTTTTCTGAGCATCATCTGCAGAAAACACCCTCCCCCACAAAAGGGCTTGGCCTGGGAGCAGAGGCCACATCCGTCACCTGTTCAGGGAGCTCCACAGCTGTGTGGTCCCCAAGGAGCTACCTACCAGGGCAGGGCTGTTCCCTGGGGTACTTGGGGGGACCCATGGCCAGAGACAGCTGGATAAAGAAGAAACAAGATGTTCTTTCTCCTGCCTGTATCCCCTGTACTCTCAAGATTCTACAATGTTTTTAATTTTCAGCCTAATTTTAGTCCAAGAACTTGGTGAAGCTGGAGAAGACTCTTAAAACCTTTTTTTTTTTTTTTTTGTAAACAAGTGCACTTTTCTGGCCAGATGTTTCTTTTTTCCTGATCTTACAGGGCTGCGCCATTGAGCTGTCCGGCTGAAACTGAATAAATCTTTGTTTTACGGCTTCTTTGGTCCTTTAGAATTAAGGGCCTCAGGAAGGACTCAGATCTTTTAATCCTCTGGTCTTAGCCTTGAATGACCTCGCAAATGCACCATTAGCTAAAAAATCTTAGAGATATTTTTGTTGCTGACCTAAAAGCACATTAGCAAAGTCTCAGACCCTAATATTGGGATGGTTAATCATGCCTGGAATGGAATAACGAGCCATGGCTTCTCCTAGCAGGGTGCCACTAAGAATCGAAAGCATTTCTTTTTCATTAACAGCGTATCTTTCATGTTTAGGTGTGCCTAAGCAGTGACCAAGACGATAGTTGCCTTCTATCTCCCATTGGATACCCCATTTACAATCTGAGCCCTGCCTTTAAATATCTACAGGATGGGTCCCTAGAATGACCTCTGGAGGTTCCATGCACTGATTCCATTGAGAATGTATTTGGGTACAGCCTGACGTAGCAATAGGTAAAAGCTCGAGGTATGGGGGGATGTTTTCATGGTTTGGGGATAGCAGGCTTATTCCAGCTATTTTTACTTCTAAAAGGACTCTGGCAGAAGGACAGCCTTGTAAAATCTGTTGTGAGTGATACAGCTGCGGCCAACTGTGGAGCACTCCAAGTGTTGGAGAGAGCAGGCAAGGAATCCAGGCCTATTTCTTGGACAGGTTTTCATGTCCTGGGAGGAAGAAAAATTATTGCTCAATCTTGACAGATGGGTTTTAGACCCTCAGTGTCACATGAGACCACAAGGCCGGTGAGGTTGCACTGGAGACAGAGCCCTGGTTGCTCCTCCTGAGCCTGGGCCTGTAGAGGTGGCCCCAGCCCCAGTCCATGGGGGCAACGTCTCATGCTCTAACATATTAGAACTTGTAGCACCTTTCTCTCTGGAAATCTGCTGTCTTTTCCTGGCTCCTGTTGTGTGTATGGGGCTACTGCCTTCCCCTTTTCCAGCTCCATCTTCACTTATAGTCCTTCTCTCCTCCCACATTTATTTATGTGTCAGATCCTGTCAGTTTTACCTATAGGACATCTTGACATCATCCCCATTTAAGATTCCATCATCTCCAGGCCCTGTTAACAGCCTTGGAATGGTTCAGTTTTGCCCCTCATCTCTCTGAACTTCTTCTGTCTGAACATGGAGCTGATGACGTTTCCTAAATGCATCCCTGCCTGTAGCACTCTGCACTCTTCAGTGGCTTCCTTTTATTGCTAGAATCAAGTCCATTCATCCACACTGTTTGGTTCCATCCCTTCCTCGTGCAGCCCTGACTTATCTTTCTGGATAAGGACTCTGGGTGCTCTGGCTACAGCAGACAGATGCTGTTGCTGTTCCTGTCCATTTTTTTGCTCACCTTATTTCTCCTACCTGCATAGAACTCTCATTCCCACTCAGCTGCATGTCTAGAAAAAAGGAAGCCTGGATTCAGATAGAAGAAAGTGAGCAGTGGGAAAAGGCTATTTAGTTCTGAGAGAAGAAGAAACCTGGAACCATAAGAAAAACCAAGGAAGATATTTTGATGCGGCTGTTTTGGCATAGGGGACGTTTTGGCAAACTGTTATGTGTCTAGCTGTATTCTGTGATGCGGATGCCCTCAGAGGTTTGTGCCTCTTTGAGGCCACCTTGGAGGTGGGAAGTAGGAAGAGTGGTGGGATGCAGGGATGAGATCACCTGTGAAACAGGCCTCAGAGGATCGGGCATGGGGGCTCTGCATGCTGCTCATTGGAGCATGGCCACAACTGCTCTGCAGATCCTCCTCCAGGAAGGGAAGCCTGGATTCCCCACCTGTGGATCTGAGACTTGCTCTGATCCACAGGCTGTGGCAGGGGCAAGATTGTGCACAGTTCAAGCTCAGGCATTCAGAGACCTTTTGGCTTCTCCCTATGGCTGCTTTAGGGATGCAGGTTAGTTCCACCTCCAGGGTCTCCCCCATCACCACCAGCATGAGAGGGAGGCCCTGTTGGGTCCTCCAGCCACCTGCTGACCTGCCAGCTGACCACAGACAGAGGAGAGCACCCAGTGGAACTCACTCAGCCAAGCTGGCCCAGACCAGAACAACACAGATGATCCCCCATAAAGTTAAGCTTAAGAAAGTGGACATTGATATAAGCCACTAAATGTCGAAATAGTTTGTTAAACAGCAAAACCAGTGACACAGGAGCCGTTGATCATTAAAGGGAAGCATGAAGTCCTTCTTCATGAATCAGCCCACAGCTGAGTGATCTGCATTTAGACTGGTCACTTCCTTGGCGTTCCAGGGACTCTGCACACAGCTTTACAATCAAGATACAGAATCAGCTGCTTACTAAGGGAATTCCTGGCATCCATTTGAAAATTCAGAGCATGGACCGCTGCACTTCGGTTTTTGGTGGTGATGTAAAAAGAACATAAAGTTTACCATTTTAACCGTTTCAAAATACATAATTCACTGGCGTTGAGTACATTCGTCATGTTGCTCAACCATTGCCCCTATTCCTTCCAGAACTTTTTTATGACACCAAAAGGAAACCCCATGCCCATTAAGCAGTCACTCCTGTTTCCTCCCCCCACCCCACAGTCCCTGGAAACCACTAAGTAGTTTCTGTCTCTATGGATTTGCCTCCTCTGGATGTTTATTATAAAGGAAATCATGTATCCTGTGGTCTTCTGTGCTTGGCTTCCTTCACTTAGCCAGCTTCACCCTTTCAAGTTTCAAGCTTTAAAGGTCCGTCCCTGTTGTACTGTCATCAGTACTTCATTTCTTTTTGTGGCTGATGGGCCTCTGCACCTTCACAGCTGTGTGGCTTGTATGCATGGTAGTAGCTGTGTGATGCTGGGCACCATTCTGCCTGTGTTACCTGGTTCATCTCATGTACTCTTGGTAGTCACAGATGACCTTGCTGTTCTTCTTACCTGCCTTTAAGTAAGGAATGAAGAGGTTAAATATTTGACCAGTATCAGCACGCTGGTAAAAATGGGCTCAAAGATTCTAATTGAGAGGAACATATTCTGGCACCTGGGCTATACTCCCTAGAGGTTTCTGGATCATGGAGATCTCTGGGTGACTAGACTTTCTCATTCTCGGTTCCATACTGCACAAGAAAATCACCTTTATTGAACTTCCAATGGTCCAGTAAGCATGTGCAATGCATTTGTATGATTTATTTTTTTAAGATGCTTGTTATATTTTCTTATAATAAAAATAATATCTATTTATAGGAATCCAGACAAATCAAATGTTAATCAATCTTCTGAAAGAGCTACTGATTAAAAAATAAGAAGGAGATGTAGGAAATGGAATTGAATAATGAGAGAAATGTGGAAAATATAAGTTTAAATTGTATTGTATTGTAATATTGTATGTAATCTATTGTAACACAATTGTGGGGGTTGATGGGATGGTGTTAAGTGTCCAGGAGATCTCGATTAAGGTTAGTTGGCAAAAGAACAGTAATTTTACAAAGTTGACAGACTATTTTGACAGAGATGCATCAAAAACTCCCTGGTATCAAAATAGTATTGTGAGAGCTGCTGGGTTAAAATGGATATATTGGATTCTCTACATCAGGAAATGAAAGATGATAGTAATGGACCTGTCCTCCAACTTTTACAGGACTCAAGAGGAAGAAAATTGCACTAAATGGCATTTTTAGGCTTCTGTATTCCAGGCACTGAGCCCAATGCTTTTATGGGTGATATCTCATGAAATCTTCCCAACCCACCTCCAGGGTAGGTGTTTCCACCTCCAGTATATGAGTGAAGGGTCAGCAGTAAGACCAGAGGCTGGGATCTGCACCCAACATCCTGGTTCTCCAGCCGTGGGTGTCCCTACAGCTTTGCAGCTTCCTCTCTGGATGAGACAAGAAGGCCCCTCATGGCCCCAGCTAGGCTGGGCAAGTGGATGGGTCCTCATCACTCATGAGAAGTCACAAACAGTTCGAAGATCACATTCTGTTCATCATCTCTTCGATGTTAGCTTCACTTGGTAGTCAATGGACACAGCTTCTTGCTGTCACTGTCTTACATTGACAGTAAGCTCTGTCACTTAAGGGGTTTTGAAGCGACATCCCCCTTCCAGCCATGGAATGTCTTTGTTGACCAGACCACCTTCTGATTGTTCTTGATTCACTAATCCTTGAGTTTGGCTTACAAACAGTGTGCACACACCAAAGCAAGGCAGGATAAAGACAGCAAGGTGTGGGGAGACAAGGGTATGCCTTCACACGTAGAGGAACATTACAGCACAGCTGGAAGAGTTGCTAGAGCTGAGCCCCTAGCACCAAAGCCCAAAGAGGAACATGGCTATTCATGGTGTGGTCTTTTTGCTTTCACTTCTACTCCCCCATGGCACTGAGACTTCTCCTCTAAGCCACTGATCTGGAAGCCTGAAGTGGATCTAGGCCAACCAGGCCATGGTTTCTCTGACACGGCAGCAATCCTGGCAGGCTGTTTGGCTGAAGGACACATATGTGTCTATAGAGGTGCTTCGTGTCACAGGACAGAGCTCGGGCTCTCTGTACAGGCACAGCATCACACAGAGCACAAAAAAAGGCAGAGGATCTTAGGGATGGAAGCAGGAGAGGCCTTTCATCTGGCAGGAGGCACAGAAGGAGGCTGTAGGAAAGAGACACCGTGCTTTGAGCATCAGTGCACCATCCATCAGATGTGGGGCCCAGTGGGGTTCTTTGAAAATGGGCGGCCTGTCTGAATGTTTTTAATATCACTTTCCTTTTTTCTTTTTTATAAAAAAAAATTTGTCACAGAGCAGATGGAATTTATGGCAAAACATATTACCATAATTTTTTAAAAAAAATAGAATAATCAACTCTACAAAATAAGAGTTTGAAGCAGAGATGAAGCTCAGGAAAGATGTGGTGAAAGAGAAGGAAATGGGGCATGCATAAACTTGCAGAGCTCAGAAAGATGTGGAAGAAAAGCGTACAACTATTTGCAGATATAAAGAAGAACAGCCAAGAACATAGCAAGGTATGTGGAGGAGAGGATTCTGAAGAGAGAGAACAAAATGAAACAGAAGTAAAGAGATTTTTAAAGAATTTGAGTAGGAAAGGCAGTAAAAAGGTTCCAGACATTTGTATCTAATGAGTGTGAAGGATAAAAGAACTAAGGTTGTGAAAGAAAAAATATTAAACAATAATTTGAGGAATATTTCTGGAAATATAAAGAAGATTTGAGTCTACAGATTGGAAAGGAATATTGTGCCTTGAAGAATACATTCAGTGCTTGACCCTAATGCATTCCTGGTGAAGGGGACTGCAACCTGAACTCTCTTCTTTGATTCTCTTTTTATCTTTGAAATCTGGCCGAGTCCTCTTCCCAGGTAGAAGAGAGCAGAGCAAGGTCCATGACATACTCAAAGTCATTTTATACCTAACCAAACTGACATGCACAAATAAGGATTTGACATCTTTGATATGCAAGAATGCAAGAAAGATGGTTCGTCTGAGCCTTTATGGAAGACGCTACTAGGGGAAAAATGTTATTCAACCAGGGGATGAAAGAAAACAATTAGCTCTGAGCATTGAATCCATGGAATTCTAGGGTTAGGACATAAGGTGTTGGAGGAATGAGGAGGCAAATAGTGAGGGAAAGAGAAGAAAGAATCTTGAGAACACCCTTTGGGGCTGTGGGGTGTAGTAGGATTGGTTCTGGAACATTCAGGTTGGGGCATTAGAGTTCATTACTGGCAGCAGCAATGAAGGTTGAGTGTGCAGGTGCAGATGCTGGCGTGTTGGTGTGTGTGAGGACAGACTTTGTGGACATTCTCTTCTGCTGGCTGCCATTTCTCAATGAAATCTCAGCTGAGCGTGAGGTTGAGGGAAAGGGAGAAAGGAAGATATGAAACAGTCATTTTGTGTCCTGGTGTCCAATTTACTGTTCGATCCACCCATTAAGTTAACTGTTTCCAAAATTACGTCTTTCTACACGTTCCTTTTGGTACATTTTCAGATCTGCATGCCCATTCCTTATAAAGGCTCTTATTTGTTTTGTTTTTTTCTTCAAACATGTTATACACAGCTATCCTGTATTCTGTTTCTGCTCATTCTAGCATCTCAAGTCCTAGAGGATAAAGCTTGTGGTCATTTCTATTGACTCTCACACATAGGGCCACACTGTCTGTGTTTGGTGACCTTTATACCCTGATATCTGCTTCTTTTTGGTTCATGGGAATTCTGATGGCCCAGACTGGGAAATTTTCTCTTCTAAGAGCAGCCAGGGACCCATCTTCAAGGGTCTAGATTCTGCATGTGCTCCAGGGCCAGCAGCCTCTGCTGGCCAGCTTGGCATCCAAAGGCTGCCTTAGAGACTGGTCCTCAGGGCTGCCTCTCCCATCCCTCTTACCAGAAGCTCTGTCCAGTTCTGCTTTCTTCTCATCCTACTCTCTGTATTGCCGTGTACCAGGGGTGGAGAGTTAGTCTTTAGAGATGTCACTTACTTCCTGTGAGTTCAGTAATCCATTGGAAAGTGGTTTCCCCTCTTTTATTCTTTTGTTGATCAGGGATCTGTTTGTTTCTCAGAGTCTTTACAGAGGAAAGACGAAACTCAGTTTTCCCTTTATACCAGTTGGTGCCTTTTGAAATTCACCCTATAGTTCTGTATTCCCTACCCTGTCAAGGTGAATAAAGAGAACCACCTATTCCAGAAGGTGACTTCAAGAAGCAGTGAATCCATGTATTGGTCAGTGAACAGACAGCTAAGTAATGCTTTCTGCCTCCATGTCTGCTCAGGCTCGGGGCTGGGTATTTTGTACCTATAATCCCCTCGCCCCTGTCACATCATGCTGTCACACACTTGCTCTTTCCTTCTGTGTCTTTTTCCTGGCTCCTGACTCATCTAGGGCTTTCCACTTCTTAAAGCCTTAGCTCGGTGCCCACCCTCCCAGAGCTCCCCTTCCCTCACCTCTGCCCTCCCTGCCCCTTACAGTGTCTCCACACCAGGACCACTCCTCTCCTCCCATCTCCTCTGCCACTGGGGGCTCCCAGGCTGGGCCTTGCTCTTCTTCCCCCCTCCTTACCTTCCCACAGAGCACAGGACCTAGCACAGGTCACACATTTTCATGTTGGGATGAAAGAATGTGGGGTCATTTGAGGGCCCCCAGTTCCTTTTCCGTTTTACTCATCTAAGATGCTTTTTGGCACTGATGGCACTACTGACTGGAAAAGCAAAGCCCTGAGTCCAGAGAGGCCCAGGAAGCCCGAGTTACTGGCATCAGGAAGGGTGTTGTCAGGTGCTGTGAGCTGGATCCCCGTGAGAGTGCTGTTCCGGGGGCTAAATGGGAGTGTAGGGGAGAGAAAGGAATGTTCGCTTAGGAATGAATTGTGGTTACTGGGGGCAGAGTCGGGCGGAGCTGCATTTGGCCTTTCTGGAACCCACGGAGGGGCCCCTGTCCAAAGAGGAAGATACTACATGAGTCAGCTCAGTTCTGGTCAAAAGCTGGAGCCCATTGACATAGACTTTTATCTCTTTTTTGGCATATCAGGGAACAAACAGGGCTCATTACAGTTACATCTGACTGCTCTCTTCTCCTTATGAAGAATGGCATTGGCATAGTCTCTTCGGCAGCCTCTCCTCATGGGTCCTGGAAGGTCAGAGATCCGAGTTGCCTCCTGGACTGGGACGGGGCAGAAGCACTGGGCTCACTTGGTGACCCTTGTGATTCACTCCTCTGTCCCTTTTTCCTGTGCGGTGGGAGGTGGCATCTGGAATGGATGTATGTCATGCTTCCTGGCTCCTGGCTTTCTGTCATCTTAGTCATTTCTGCATCTTCCAGAGAGAAGCTTGCGCCAGCCCTTGTTGGAGATCTACCCCTGCCCCTGTGCTTTTTGCATATTCACTAAGCATGACAGATGTTGCACTGTGCTGTGAGTCTATAAGACCGAGCTGCCCAGGGCATCCTGGGAGTGACCAGCAAGGAAAGGTCACTTCATCTCAGACCAAGGCTGATGGTGAGTTGTAGGCAGGCAGGAAGGCATCCTGACCCAGCCACAGGGTCCAAGGAAGATGTCCAAAGGAGCTAACTTTGGAGCTGAGTTTCCTCAATTAGCAACTGTTAGCCGGGCAAACAGAAATAACTGGGGAGGGCAGAGGGTAGAGCATGGGGTGGAGCATGGGGTGGGGGAGGAGCTTGTATATGAATCCAAGTCTTTATTAACTGCTTAAGACCCACAGATATGCTGTGTTGGCCTGGGAACAGGCCTGAAACCTTGAATTTTCTGCTCTAGGACTATTTTTTAACTAGTATCACCTAGTTAGCAGAGATATAGATGTAATTTTTAAATTGTGTTTTTCAACTTTATTGAGGCATACTTTAATAATGAAGTGTACATAAAGTGCACAATTGGATAGGTTTCAACATATGTCCACGAAACCATTACTACAGTCCAATCATGAACCTAACTTCTCCCCTCCAAGCTTCCCTGAGCTCTTTTGAAATCCATCCCTTCAATCTCCCCATCCTCACACAACCACTGACTTGTTTTCTGTCATTATAAACCAGTTTGCATTTTCTAGAATTGCATGTAAGTGGAATCGCACAATATGTAAGACTTTTGTCTGACCTTCTTTCACACAGCATAATGATTTATTTTTATTTTTTTATCATGATTTATTGGAAAGTAGAATCAGAAGGAACACAAAGGTAGCCATGAGATAAAACATGGCATCTTTTCTTAAACTGTGGGAAGATTAAAGGCCTCATCCAGGTTGTCAAATTAGTAATTTGGAGCAAGTTTACCTAAATATATGGTGACATACAATTTCTCAATAAAATGTATCACAAATTGGTTTTATTTCTTATGTCTTTTGACATAGGGTGCTTAAATAAAATCATTGCCACTGAAATGAATCAATGACACATTTGCCTTGTGATTTTCAAGCCACTTTGCTTAGTCTACCAACAAGCACAATGATTTTGAGATTCCACCATGGTATTTTGCATGCCAATAGTTCATTCCTTTTTATTGTTTAAGTAGTATTTTCTACTACTTAATTGTGATATGGATATAGCACAATTTATTTATTATTCATCTGGTGATGGACATTTGTCATTTCTACATTCTGCATATTACAGATAATAAAGCTGCCATGAACATTTGTGACCATATCTTTGTATGGAATTATGATTTTGTTTCTCTTGGGTAAATATCTAGGAGTGAACTGGCTGTATCATATATAGATGTATGTTTAAATTTTTAAGAAACTGCTGGACTTTTCCAATGTGGCTTATTTATTTCACAATCCCAATCAGCTGTGTATGAGAGCTCCAGAAACTCCACATCCTCTCTAACCCTTCATTTGGTCAGTCTATTTAGTTTAGGCATTCTAGTGGGCTTGTAGTGGCATTTCATTTTTCATTTCCATAATAACTAGTGATGTTGACAATCTTACATGTGCTTGTTTGCTATCTATGTATCCTTTTAAATAAAGTATGTAACCAAACGTTTTGCTCATTTTTAATTGGGTTGTTGAACTATAAGAGGGAAGTGCCTGTGGCTCAAAGGGGTAGCACGCTGACCCCATATGCTGGAGGTGGTGGGTTGAAGCCCAGCCCCAGCCAAAAATTGCAAAAAAATAAAAGAGCTTTTTTACATTCTGGATTTAAGTTCATAGCCGTAGATTTTTTTTTTTTGTATTTTCTTCCTATTTTTGGCATACCTTTAAATTTTTATGACAACCTCTTTTGAAGAGAAAATTTTTTATTTGGACAAACTCTTATTTATTTTTGGTTATATTTCATGCTTTGTGTGATATTTTAGGAATCTTTTCTAAACACAAGATCAGTTAGGATTTTCTCTTACGTTTTCTTCTAGAAGTTTTACAGTTTTAGCTTTTTGCATTTAGAGCAATGATCCCTTTTTAGTTAATTTCTTATATGATGTAAAACATAAAAGTTCATTTATTGTTTTACTATGTATAGGGTTATGCAGCTTTCCAAGCATCATTCATTGAGAAGATTATTATTTCCTCATTGGCTCACCTTCAATTTTGCTGAAAATCAATTGGGCTTATTTGTGTGGGTCCATTTTTGGCCTCTTTATTTTGCTATATTGACCTCTATGTCTCTATTTACATGAATACTTGTCTTAATTATTGTAGCTTTGTGAAAAGTATTGAAATCAGATGGTTTAAATTTTCTGACTTTGTCCTTTTTAAAAAAGTTTTCTTTATTTCGTTCAGCACTGCGGGTTGTTTTCAGTGTTGTTTTCACATTTTCTGTCACATCTAACCCTAAATATTTTATCTTTTTTGAAACTATTTTGAATGGTTTTATTTTTAAATCTCATCTTTTTTGCTCATTTGCTAATATATAGAAATGTAATAGATTTTTACTGATCCATACCTTGCAAGCTTAGCCAACTCATTAGTTCTAGTGGCTTTTGGGTAGATTCCTTAGGAGTTTCTATGCAGATGTTCATGTTATCTGCAGATATGACAGTTTACTTCTATTTGCAAATCTCTATGTCTTTTGTTTCTTCACTTCACATACTGCAATAGGGAGACCCTCCAACCCAACACTGAGTAAAAATGGTGAGAACAGACATCCTTCCCTTGTGCCTGTTTACCAGGAAAAGCCTCTAGGCTTTGACCATTAAAAATAGTATTAGCTGTGGATATTTTTACAGCTGCCCTTTATCAGGTTGAGGAAATTTTCTCCAATTTTAATTTGCTGAGAGTAGTTATAGGGAATGACATGTTAGATCTTGTCAAATGAGTCTGTCTCCTGCATTTATTGAGAAGTTTGTATAGGTTTTTCTCCTTTATTCTGTCAGTATGGTGAATTCCATTATTTAATTTGCAAATGTTAAGTCACTGTTATATTGCTTTTTAAAACCCATGTGGCCGTGATGTATTTTGCATATTATTGAATTTGATATGCCCCAGTTTTGTTAAGAATATTTGCATCTATGTTCATGAGAGATGTTTCTCTATAGTTTGCTTATAAGACTATCTTTTGGTTTTGGTATTATGGTAATGCTAGCCTCATAGAGTAAGGTAGAAAATATTTCCTCTTTTTCAGGTTTTTGAAAGAATTTGTGTAAAGTTGATTCTGTCTCTTTCTTAAAGGGTTGGTGGAATTCTCCAGTTAAGCCATGAGGGCCTGGGATCATCTCTGTGAGAAGATGTTTAAAATTCAAATTAAATTTCTTTAATAGACATGAAACTTGGTTATTCAGATTATCTGTTTATTCTTGGGTGAGCTCTGACAATTTGTGTCTTTCAAGGACTTTCCCCCATTTCATCTAAATTATTGAACTTATTAATATATAGTTGTTCATAAAACTCTCTCATTGCTATTTCATCACCTATAGTATTTGCAGTGCTAGCTTTCCTTTTTCTTATTTCTAATATTAATAATTTGTTTCTCTCTCTCTTCTTACAGGTCTGTCTGGCTTGTCATTTGTCAATTTGATCCATCTTCTCAAATACCTAGTTTTGGTTGACCTTTTCTGTGATTTTTCTCTTTCCTATTTCATTGATTTGTTATTACCTTTATTTCTCCCTTTTTACTTTTTTCTTTCTTTTTTTTTTTTTTTTGTTTTTCTTGTGCTTTTTTTTTTTTTTTTTTTTATTAAATCATAGCTGCATACATTAGTGCAATCAAGGGGTACAATGTGCTGGTTTCATATACAATCCGAAATGTTTTCATCAAACTATTTAGCATACCCTTCATGATATTTTCTTAGTTATTGTATGAAGACATTTGTATTCTGCCTTTAGTATGTTTCGCCTGTACCCTTCTAAGATGCACCATAGGTGTGGCCCGACCAATTACCCTCCCTCCACCCCAACCT
>CAUYRH010106416.1:0-16468 GCA_963574655.1 Perodicticus potto
CATGCTCATGGCTGGGAAGAATTAACATTGTTAAAATGTCTATACTTCCCAGAGCAATTTACTGATTCAATGCCACCCCTATTAAAATACCAACATCCTACTTTTAAGACCTGGAAAAAAATGATTCTGTGCTTTGTATGGAACCAGAAAAAACCCCATATAGCTAAGGCAGTTCTTAGTAATAAAAAAAAAGCCGCGGGTATCACCACACCAGATTTTAGGCTGTATTATAAGGCCATAGTGGTCAAGACAGCATGGTACTGGCACAAAAATAGGGACATAGATACTTGGAATCATATAGAAAACCTGGAAATGAAACCAACAACTTATAGCTGTCCAATCTTTGATAAACCAAACAAGAGTGTTCCCTGGGCGAAAGACTTCCTATTCAATAAATGGTGTTGGGAGAATTGGATATCCATATGTAAAAAACTGAAACTGGATGTGCACCTTTCTCCCCTTACAAAGATTGATTTGAGATGAATAAAGGATTTAAATTTAAGGCATGAGACCATGAAAATCCTCAAAGAAAGAATTGGAGGAACACTGGAAGATATTGGCCTGGGGAAAGACTTTATGAGGAAGACTGCCATGGCAATAGCAACAACTGCAACAATAAACAAATGGGACTTAATTAAACTGAAAAGCTTCTGTACAGCCAAGGAGACAAAACCAAAGCAAATAGAGAACCTACCCAATGGGAAAGGATATTTGCATATTTTGAATCTGACAAAAGTTTAATATCCAGGATCTATACAGAACTTCAATTAATCTACAGGAAAAAAAACCAACAATTCTATACATCAATGGGGGAAAGAGATGAATAGATTTTTCTCTAAAGATGACAGACAAATGGTCAGTAAACACTTGAGAAATGCTCATCATCCTTAATTATTAGAGAAATGCAAATTAAAACCACCCTGAGATACCATCTAACCCCAGTGAGAATGGCCTATATCACAAAATCTCAAGATTGCAGATGCTGGCGCGGATGTGGGGAGAAGGGAACTCTTTTGCACTGCTGGTGGGACTGCAAACTAATAAAATCTTTTTGGAAGGAAGTATGGAGAAAGCTCAAAGAACTCAACCTAGACCTCCCGTTTGATCCTGCAATCCTATTGCTGGGCATCTATCCAGAAGAAAAAAATTTTTATTATGAAACTGCATTATTTTTATTATCTTATAAAATTTTTTCCCTGAAATTATTCAATTAATGTATGTGTACCACAAGTAATAAAATAATATAAACGTATATGGAAAAAATAATTAGTCTATAACCAACCAATGTCCTTTATAATCCTACTCCTTGAGATAACCGTTTACCTCAAGTGTTCATTCTTCTAATGTTTTCTTTGATTCTTACAGAATGTGTATATTTCAATAAAAATTAATTAATACAGGAACAAATTTGCTACTTATGTTTATATATTTAATGCATTCTTCCTAATAAGTCTTATTTCCAAGGAAACAATTATACTGAAAACATGGAATTAGGAAGATAATATGCCATGATGATCTAAGACATAATTCAGGAATTCAGTGACCGTTCAATATTATAAAATCTAATAATAAACTTTACTATATAAATATTAAGAAAATTCATCTGATGATTTTCATTAATTCTAACAATAGCCTTTAATAAAATTCAATAGCATAAGCTGAAAAAATACTTTCAAAAGTATGGGAGTATAGTGATATTTTGTTAGCTCAATTATGTGCATATAATCTAGTGGTTTATTTACATTTTGCTTCATAAAAAAGTAAAGAAGACAACTATTTTAATTAATATTTACCATAGTCCTGTAAGTTTGAGTCAATATAATTATCCAAGTGAAAATAAAAACTTAGAGAGGGGAAAACTATTTGTAGATGACATGACAGTATAAAAAGAATCCCTAGAAAATCAGATAAAAATGAACTCAACTGAAAAAAAAAATGAGGAAGGCAGCAACCTATAAATTTAGCACACAAAAATCAATAGCCTTCATATAGACAAATAATATCAGCTATGTGATGGAACAGAAAGTAATATTTACAAAGCAAATCAAAAGTTTTAATGTTTAGGCATAAAATAAAAAATAATGAAGAAAAACTTGATGAATAAAAGTCTTAAACACCCCAGGAGGACACCGAAGTAGCCCTGGGCAATGGAAGACGTTTATGATTGCTGGGCAGGAAAGCAAAACATCATGAAGACATCACTCCCCCAGAATTTAACCACTAAATGTACTGGACCAAATAAATATAAGAATAATTCCTTTTTTTAATGGAGCCAGATGAATTGACACTGAAAATTAAATTGAAAACAACATTTAAAATTATGCAGGAAGCTATAGAAAAGCTATGTGCATTGGAGCACCTCCACTAAGTCCCAGAACATATTTCAGAGTCTCCATGTTAAAAGTGTTACATCTATACCCAGAAAAGGAGAACAGAAAGGTATCTAAAATTTTAAAATAAAACCATCCATAGTCTTAGATGAACACATGGGTGGATTCCTCCATGACATGAACATGGGGGAAAGCTTTCCAAGCATGACTGAAAATCAAAAGACAAGAAAATATTCACAATATTAACAACAAAAAAGTTAAGAAAAACTTTTTCATGACCAAACACTGTAAGAAAGCATCATTTCTGCTTCTGGTATAGTTCAGCAAACCCAACTGAATCAATTTTCATACAAATAATGACCATAGACTCCAGATAAATATAAAGCATGGCTATCTTCAGAGTTCACCAGAGTTCACTAGTGAGTGAGCAGAAGCAGACAGATCCTCAATGGGGAGAGAAGGGTGAGTTGTCTACTTTTCAAAATGACTCAGATCCTGAGGGTAGGTATGGTTGGCACCCTGAAAAGTGACTAAAGCCAAAGTAGATCGCCATAGTCCGATAGTGGAGGACAACTGCAGAGGCTGAAAACAAGAAAGTGGTGGGGAAAGATAGCTATATTGTGGGACTATAAGCTGTAGGTGTAACTTTTATCCCAGTCCCTGGCAGGTAGATGCTTAAGTATTCATGCTACCAAACTGCTCCTGGAAACCAAAAGTAACTGAGCTTAGACATAACAATGTGGAATTTGAGTTCAGCCAAATCACATGTCTGCTCTTATGTTTGTGTCAAAAAAATGACCCAGAATCCAATGTCTACGATGTGTGAGGACATATCCCAAAATAAAACCAAGATAAACAAATAGGATAAACTGACCTATATTCAAGCCAAAAAATGATCAATGGAGACTGAACCCAACATAGCTCAGATGTTGCAATTAACAGAAAATGATTGTAAAACAGATTTTATAGCTGTGATTATAGTGACAAAGAAAAATATGTGAGGAGCAACAGAAACTACATAGGAAAGCAAATGAAAATTCTAGAACCGAATAATAAACATTCAGAATAAACAAATAACTAAACATGACAGAGAAATCAAAGCTTAAAAAAAAATACAACTAGATTTTACTCAGGTAAAAAATTATTAAATTTGGATAAAGCATTAAAACTCAATGTCATAAATATCTAGATACAGATAGTAACTGAGTGATTTTGTAATATAATAAGAAATATAGGGCGGCACCTGTGGCTCAAAGGAATAGGGCACTGGCCCCATATGCCAGAGGTGCCTGGTTCAAATCCAGTCCCAGCAAAAACCTGCAAAAAAAAAAAAGAAAAGAAAAAGGAAAAGAAATATATGCATTGGGTTCTTCCCCAGGTTTCTGGCACTGAATTGTTGAAACAAACACTTGTTAATAAGGTTGCTGGGAGAATTTTTTTTTTAATATTTCTCTCTGATCCTAGTTCTTGCCACAAAGCTTTTAAGACCCTTGTAATTGCCTGACTGATGTAAACATCTGACACAGATATTCTAAATCCTTTGGAATTTCCTGGGTGACGGGAGCATCTTTTGCCCCAGCAGGATCAATCTCGTGGGCTCCTGACCAGTCTTGGGGTGGGCTCCTTGTCGGGGGAACGAACTTTATGATTAGAGGGTTAGAACTGTCAGCATCACACCAACCTCCAGAGAAAAGAGAGAGAACAAAGGTTGAATTGAATACCAAATTCCCGTGCCCTGATTAATTCCAAAAAACATGATAGCATAATGGAGCTTTCATAAAACCCGAAAAGATAGGAATTGGAGCACTGCCAAATTACTGAATACACATACAACTGTCTTTTTCTTCTGATGTCTGCACTACGTCTGCCAGTTCCAGCAGTGAGATTGACCCATTCATTTGCTTTCTGTGACCTACTCACATTCCCTTTCTAATGTTTTGCTTCAACACAAAGTGTAACAACAATCACATAACCTTTTGTCTGTCAAGAAAGCCTTTTCTGTAGCATAGCAGTGTGGACTCCATAACAGTGGTAAGACTATAAATAATATTCTCAGATCCTGAAAACAAACAAAAAAACCAAACAAAATAGCTCTCACTGACTTTAGCCCAAATGACCACCCTCCATTTATGCAACAGTGAGGTACTGCCAGGCTGAAAAAGACTCTACAACATGAGAAGCAATAAAACACTTCCGTCACAGATCAAAGCAGGCTGGGTAAGCTAGGGTTTCTTCTAGTAAAATCATGATAAGGCAACCATGGTTAGATTCATCAGGTCAAAATATCAGCCTTGCTTCATGCTCATGAAGTCACAACCACTGAAACTCATTCTTTGTGATACCAGAAAATTTATGATACAAATAGCAAAATTGACTGAGAATTGACACTGTACTGCATACTACTGTGAGGGTCTTAAATGTATCTATTCATGAATTTCCTGATAAGCCAAATATAGTATATATCATTCTCCTTTGGCAGACGATGACAATGTGAATGGGAGAATTCAAGTATTTCACTCAAAGTCTCACAACACACTAGTGGCAGGTGAGAGAGTTGGACCCTGTAATATAGGGCCTGAGGTTCCTGCCTCAACCACTCTGTTCTGATAGAGTGAAATAGCTTTTGTGATAACACCCAAAGTGTCTGCTGGGCTAGCGTTTTTCTCCAGGTGCTTGGTTTTCTTCTTTTGAAGGAATTTTTAGACCAACAGCAGGAACAAATGAGGCAAAAGCAAACAACCAACCAGCCAAATAACTTGAGCACTGTAAATACCACACAGGTGGTTATCAGTTAGAAATAAATAGGAAAATGGAAGAGGGTGTAAGGACAGGTTAAACACTGGTGACAGGCATAGTAATATTTGAAGTTCATAGGTGGACAGGACTGGAAAAATCCCTGTGTCCAGAAGGGATTTGACTCCCAGAGGATAATGAGAAAGGACAATAGAATTGGGAGAGACCCTGTCACAGAGGAGGAAAGATAAGGAGAAGTGTGGAGAGGAAAAACTGATCAGGGAGATGGAAATGCTGATAAGGAAAGGGTAATATTGAACCAGCAGTACCACTTTCTGTGTTTCTAATCCATTTTCCAGTAAGAGGCTCAAGGTCAATTAACAAAAATTGCCAATCCGTACAATTTGTTGATGACGTACTGTATGTTAGGCTGTAGATCTGGGTACAAGACTTTAGTGTATGTTAATAATATTCAGTATCAGGGAATAGCCTTATGTCATTTTATATGAATATAAAATTGACAAAGTATTTATATAATATTCTAATAAACAAAAATTAATCTGTACTAACGGAAAGCAGATAAACAGTTGCCTGGTGCCTGGGGTGGGGTGGGGAAGGAAGGGACGGCTTCCTACACAACACAAGAGAATTTATGGTAACAATAGACATATTCACAATTTTGAAAGTGGCAATAGTTTGATGAATATAAAAGTATGCCAAGAATTCTCAAATTGTACACTTGTCATTTGTACCTCAAAAAAAGCTGCGTATATAGTAAATGGAAAACAAATATTTCTTAAAGCTTTGCCAAGGTCACTCAGTAGCAGTGAAGAGCAGAACAGGTCCCTGACACAGTGAGAGCGGCTCACTGAGAATACACACCTGCAGCAGGTGCACTCCCTGGTAAGCAGGGTGCAGCCATGATGCTGACTCTGTCACTTCATACCCTTCCCAGACACACGCATACAGAGGGGAAGTATTCAGATCACTCCCAGAACCTTCAAACATCATTAAGGGAAGAGGCAAATCATTCCACTCACACAGAGATGCGGCAGGTTTTGGTTACAGTTGCTGCCAGCTGATTGTTTATCTTGCTTCAAAGTAGTGACTATGGAATCAGGCAGAAGAGACCATTGTTACTACCTTTTGTTAGAGGCTGTGTGGACAGTGCTACCCTGTGTAATATTCATAGCCACTCTCACTATCCCTGGCTCTGGGCTGCAAAGCCCAGAATCTGTCAGGACTTCTGACCCGTCAGCCTGTAGGAACAGAGGTAGGAATGTGAGAAACTTCCTGGATCCAGAGGCTGTACTCTCATTGTGAAGTCTAGTCTTTCAGTAAGGAAGAAAAACACATGAAGTCACATTCCCATGATGATGACCCACCACACTCATGCCGTTACTCAAGTGCTATTAAGGTTTTAAACCTACCTGTGAGGGTCACCTCAGTACCCTGTATGTCTGTGTGCACACACGTGTTCAGGGATCAAGAAAAACACAGCCAGAGACCCAGAACATGTACCCTAAACTCTAAATACCAAAATGTCTCAAGTTCTCTAAGTCTCATTCTCAGAAATCCAGGTGATAGGACAACCTGAAGGGGAACAAGCATGTGAGGACATAGTCCTTCCATTGAAGGCTGGCCCCAGCCTCAGCAGTGTCCACCTCCCTGAAGCCAAGTAGCCATGAACTTCCCAGCCTGCTGCAGGATCTCCATCCTCACCTTCCTCTTAACCGTCACTGCCTCAAAGCAGTCCAAGGCTTAGGTGAAGCTGTGCTGAGGACTGAGGAAAACCTCTGTCCTACCCAACTCCTCACCTGCCCTCTGTCTGAGCCAATACAAAACACTCACCCAGGGTCAGTGTCGTGGCTACAACTGGCAGCAGCACCATGGCCAACAGTAGACAGTGGCCATGTGGAGCCAAGTAGTTATGGGTCTTGTTATTCCCTGACTTCCTCCACCCTAGAGCTGCAATTACCACATCATGTGAGAGGCACTTCTGCAAAGGGACATGTCACGCTTGCAAAGAAGTTGTAAATATTTACTCCAGGATGGAGTCAACAGGTCCTGGGGATTTCTCAGACATGATTTAATCAGTGTCACATGCAGCTGGAAAGAAAATTTCCTGAGGTCATTGCACTGAACGCTATATCCAAGAGGGTGAAGAAAGTCTTCTCCACACTGCACTGAGGTGGCCCCAACAGGGACACAAAGTGAATTGTCGTTTTCATATTCTGCCCCACTGAGGTACACAGCGATGCCACCTGTCCTATTCATGCTGGACTCTGAGCTCTGATCTTTCAGTGATGAGGACACAAACTCTTACTGGGGTGGGGGGTAACCTAGATAGTAGAACAGCCATTACACCACTCTATTCTCATGTCCTTGCAGGAGACTTGGGAATTTGCGAGTCACACGCATCCATCAGGTCTTTCCAAAAATGTCCTTTGGGGCTGGACAACTGCCAAGAAGACACCTGTGCCTTGGTGTCTTCTTCTCTTTACACTTAGGACTAAATGTGGAACCCCCATTTCCTATGCTTAGGTCAATTTCATGTGAATTTCCTAGGCCTCAATTCCAAGAATGGACTGTGTCCATACATTGATACATTCATTCACTTTGCCCCCAGAGGAAGGGACTGTGTTCATTCGTTTCCTGGCCAATGAACCCATACACCTATATATACCCCGAGACTAAAAGCCTAAAGGGGAAGACGGGGAAAGACCCAGAGAGAAATGGAGAGAGCTTTTCACTCCCCACTTGAGTTCTCTCTCTCTACCAGGAGCTTTAGTGTTCTCTGTATTCTTTTCTGTAAATAAATGCTGTTTTACCACTGGGGGGGGAAAAAAAAAAAGAAAGAAAGAAAATGCCATGAAGGCTATGTTAAACAGTTTGATGAAAACATTTCAGATTGTATATAAAACCAGCACATTGTACCCCTTGATTGCACTAATGTACACAGCTGTGATTTAATAAAAAAAAGGAAAAAAAATTGTCCTTTGGAACTTTCCTGGAGACAGGGAAGCACACACAACAAAAATGACTCCAGTAGTCATTTCTGGAGTGTTTCTACCCTAATTCTGAGTCCCTGTTATGAGTAATAACGCAATTCCTCTAGGTCCACATCCCCTTTCCTTCCTGCTCCTTCCCAGGATTAGTCTGTTTTACATGGTGTTTCTTTTTTCTATTTTTTTTTATTAAATAATAACTGTATACATGAATGCATTTATGTAGTACAATGTGCTGATTTTATATACGATTTGCAATGCTTACATCAAATTGGGTAACATCGCCTTCACCTCACTTAATTATTGTGTTTATACTTTACTCTTAATAGATTTAATATGTACCCTTGCAATATACACCACAAGTGAGGTCCCACCAGTTGCTTTCCCTCCATCCATCCTCTCCTTTTCCCTCCCCCTCCTCCTCCCTTCTTCATCCTGGACTATAATTGTGTTTTATCTTTAATATGAAAGTGTGGGTGATTATATATTGGTTTCTTAATAGTACTGAGTACATTGGATACTTTTTTCTTCCATTCTTAAAACATTAATAAGAAGTATATAAAAGAGATAAAGTCTCCATCTTTTTTAAGGCTACATAATATTCCATGGTCTACATATTTTCTTTACAGATATTTGGTGTACTTATTCTATTTTTTTTTTTTTTTGATAAGTCAGTCTGCATACTACTTATCTCCCTTCCTAGACTAAGGTGATATGATTATTGTTCTTACACTCCCTTTTCCTTTCACCTCTTTCTCTCTAAAATCTATTTAATTTTGCATTTTATACACTGTCAGCATTTATATTAGGGTTTGTAACTCAAGGTCCAATAAATAACTACATGTTAATTTATGTCTCTGGTTAGCTGGATTTTGTGCTCAAGGTCAGTTTTTTGCTATTATTAATCTGTTTATCTTTTATGGGTAAAATCATGTTTCAGCAAGTTCTTTGCAAAGTTCATAGGAATGATATGCCCTCAGCTGTTGCATGATCAGCACTGCTTTTCTGCATGTTGATACTCAACAAACTTATTTATTAGAGGCTAATATCATTGTCATATTGCTCTCTCTTATTCAATAAACAACATACTTATTACTTTATTTTCGTTTTCTTAATACCCTTCCAATAATGTGATATACATATTTCAAATTCCCTTATGATCATTTTCACTGTCAAAAATTTTGTTTTTATTGATGATGCTGAGAACGCTATTGAATTTATATATTGGACCATGTATCCAGAAATCTTACTAGACTTTCTAATTATTCTACATGCCTGTTTGTGAATACTTCTGTGTTTACATGTAAAAAATGCATCATCTGAATATAATAACAGTTTTGTTAAAATTTCCAAATTTTTGAACCCATTATACATTTTTGTTTTTGTACTGTGCTGATAAGGATATTTAGCAGAGTGTTTAGTAGAAAAAGTGACAACAGATATGTGTTCTTCATTGCTAAACAACTAGGCAAAATATTAAAACTTTATCATTAAATTTGATTAGCTGTAAAATTTTGAGAGCTAACCTCCATTATGTTAAAGAATATTTAAGCTTTTTAAAAATAAATATCTTCCTATTTCCAAAAATTTTTCTGGTTCTTATTGATTATTATTATTGCTGTTGGTGATTAGTGTTGAAAAACAATTGATATTGATTATTGGTGGTATTGTGGTGATTATTGGACTTTTTCCTTAAACTTGAAGAAAAAATAATTATATTAATAATTTATTTTTGTTAACAAAACTTTTAAAGTAAAACATGCCAAGGCCTGGTATAATGAATATTTACAAGTTGAACATCTGTGCAGTGCAACACAGTCCGACCCAGAGGTAGAATGTTGCTGACACTCCATTGGTCCCGAGTGTCCTTTTTCAATCACATTTCTATTTTTTAAAAAAATGTATTCAAATTAATAAGAGGGTAAAATTTTTAGGTTACAATGCATCTCCTAGGCAAAAGGGGTATATAAATCCCCAGGTGTGTGCCCCAGGTGTAAAAAGGGGCTCTATTGGGAAAAGGAGTGTCATTACCAATTTGATCAAAGTGGAACACCTTTACAGCAGGGAAAGTGTCAGTCAGGCCCAGCATGGGGCCCGCAGGCAAAGAATATGGGTCTGGAGTTCTACTCACTCACCAGCAACTTAAACCTGTCCAATCCCTTCTACACACCACCCCCAGGAACTGCCGCTTTAGACTTACCAGCGTGTGATAATGTTCTTTTACTTCCCAACATGGGAACAAAAATATTGAAAACATGAATATATGGTCCTCTTCCCCCAGGTACTTTTGGGTTATTATTAGGAAAGAGTAGTGTAGCATCTCATGGGATGTTTGTCCACACAAGTGTTGTCAATGGTGACTTCTTAGGAGAAATACAGATCATGATCTAAGTAAACCAACCAACCCAAATTTCAGCTGGACAAAAGGTTGCTCAATTGCTGCTCCTGCCTCACATTAAATTACAAACTACTGGTTAAAAAAAAAAAAAAAGAAAGAAATGTACTGATGATCTCCGCAGGCAAACAGTATTTTTTGACAAACCTCTATTGATAAGAATAGGCCTCAATTAATAATCAGTTTGAAAGATAGATCATTTACTGGCCTGTTAGATACTGGTGTCAATGTCTCTGCCATAACTTTAAATCAGTGGCCCAAGGAGTTGCCAAAACAGATAGTTGGTGTTACTTTTACAGAAATACGAACTTCAAATTCAGTCTTTCAAAGTATTTTGCCTTCAATCTGTATAGGACCAAAGGGTGAAAATGCTCAAATTCAACCATATGTAGTTGATCTTAATATTAACTTGGATCAAGATTTACTTCAACATTAGAAAACTATGGTAACTATTCCTTCATCTCAGTAAAGTATTGGAGTCCCCATTTGTGTGATCTTGTGTTGGAAATTGTAAAGAGAGTAGAAAATGAATATTGTTGAGTTTATAAAGTAAAAAATTAGAGTTAACTAACTTTAATTCATTGTGGAGAAAATTTAATGTAGATTTCTATTTACAATGAACCCTGAACCAACCTCCTCAGGGTAACCTCTAACTGCCCCCACCCATATCATCGTCCAATTTCAGCAGGAAGTACCTTGGGGTGGTCAGAGTCCCTTTTCCCTAACAGCAGTTGGAGTTTCTATTCAGAAAGGAAGGATTGATACAGAGTTCTACCACTTAAGGCTGGACAGAGAGCTCCCCATTCTCTAGGCCTGGGAGAGCTTAGATTTCTAATGATGTTGCTGGTCTCCCTTCATTTTCTCTTGTGAAAATCCTCATTAATTTCACTAATGGTTATTCTATACTTTTTTTCATGACATAACAAGAAGGAGAGCTTCTCAGGGAGGAGAACAATTGAAGTGATCAATGACAAGTTTTCTCCCCTGCCTACTTAGGAATGTCTTTGAACAAAAAAGAGGGGATATGTAGGAGACCAAGCACAAGGCTTATTGAAGCAACCACTGGCTCTTGAAGAAGAAACTAGGAGTGAGACAATCTCCTAGCCAGCACAGGGAGGTTTTGCTGCCCAAAGACAAGCCCTCAAGTGACTGCATGTATTAAAGAGATAAGATCGGTAGCTCCTTAGCAAGTGTTATACTTTGTAACATTTGTAGGGCAACAGGATGAGAGTTGAGCCCAGGGAAGAAAGAGCACTTAGCAACCATTAAACATGTGATCCTAGCATGTGGGGTCCCACTCCTGCTGTATCAGGCTTCAATAAAAGCTAGGACAGAGGTTTCTCAGGGCTCTCAGAGAATAGATGGGCAGTCCACGTCCTGCA
Source organism: Perodicticus potto (assembly GCA_963574655.1). Classification (NCBI taxonomy): domain Eukaryota; kingdom Metazoa; phylum Chordata; class Mammalia; order Primates; family Lorisidae; genus Perodicticus; species Perodicticus potto. The sequence goes on from CAUYRH010106416.1 coordinate 11,849, forward strand.
GGCTTGTACCTTCACTCTGTGTCCTGGCTGTTTTTATTTGTGTGATGATGGGGTGGCCAAAGTGGGTAATGACACCATAATGTGATCACAAACATGCTCTCTTAACTTCTTGGTAACCTGACCCCAACTCTCTGTGAGCTTGGGCAGGGGTAGTAAGCTCTGTAGGAGGGCACACCTGGAAAGTTCTCTAACTCTGAGGGAGGCAGGGGACCACCCAGCATATTTAATGCCACCATCTTCTTTTGTTCCAGAAGTTTATGCCAAGGCCTCACTCCCTGCCCAGCCAGGCCTGGTGATGTCCCCAGGAAGGTTCATGAACCTACAGTGTCAGGATCCATATAGCTTTGACCAATTTGCTATGTGCTGGGAGGGGGACACTGGGCCCTCCAAGAGACCTGGGAAATAGTACCAGGCTAGTTTATGCATTATCACTATGACTGCTGCCCATAGTGGTACCTACTGATGCTACACTTTTTATGGCTCACAACCACTTGGTTAGCTCCCAGAGAGTCACTGGGAGCTCATAGTTACAGGTTGTGGTCAAAGGTAAAGGATGTATAGTTGCAGACCAAACCTTTCTTCTTCAGCCTTTTAGGTCCTGAGGCTGTTCCAAGATCAGGGACCTGTCAGTGACATTCTCTATCCCACTATGACACCGCTTGTCAGGGCCCAGGACTGGCCAGGTCTTGGTCCCAGCTTAACTGGGTTCTGGATGCAGACTGCTAAGCTATCTTGCTCAGGAACAATTTCTCTTAGGTACCTGAGGGTTATCTACTTTAGCTGATGGGAGAGAGAGAGAGAGATAGTCTTTGTGAAAGTAAAGCAGTCTTAGAATAGATAGATCTTAGTCTTTAGTAGAGCTTGGTAATCTTCAGTAGAGAGATGCTGTGCTGGTGTTCTGCCAGCAGGAGAGGAGACAGAGTCACTGTATGCAGGTCCATAATAAAATGCACATGCTCCTGACTGCCTTCTCTTCCAGCCTAATATAAGGCTGATTTCATGTCTTGCAACACCACAGGTATAGAGACTTCTAATTCACCAATGCTCTCATCTTGCGAGCTCTCGTGCTTGTTAGGAGAGCTAAATCCCTCTTTATGCCCTTTTCACCAAGGTGTTCCATTGTTAAGCTATACAGGTATTTCTTGTAACTCTCACTCCTCCTACCCATAGGCTATACAGACTACTCCATCACTGTTTGGGAAGTGGGAGGCAGGAAGCCCTGGCTCCAGTCAGCTTTGAAGGATGTGTTGGTTTCCCGTTGCCACTGTAACGAGTTTTCACGGACTTGCTGGCTTACAACACAGTGTGCTGAAAATTTATTACCTTGTTATTCTTGAAGTCAGAGCTCCAATCAAAGTGGATCTCACTGAGATAAAACAAAGGCATTAGCAGAGCTGGCTCCTTCTGGAGGCTCTAGAGGAGAGTTTGTTCCTATGTCTTTTACAATTCCAGGAGTTCACAGCATTTCTTGGCTTTTGGTGCCTTCTTCTACCTTTGCATTCAGGAAGTCTGAATCTTCTTTTTTTATTTCAGATTAATCTTAGGGTACAAATAATCAGGTTACAATGTTTACATATGTTAGGTAAGGTCCCTGTTGTAATGGTGTCCTGCACCATTACATTGTCCCAAATGTAATGTAATTGTTACATTACATTAACTGGCAGCACCCCAATCCCCCTTCCCACTCCACTCTCCTCCTGCCCTCCTCCCCCATCATCCCACCTTGATTTGAATTGAGTTGAGTTTTTCTCTTGCATTGACATGTATTAGTTCATTTACTCATTAGTTCATACTAGTTTTGAGTACACTGGTTACTTGATTTTCCATTCTTGTTATACTTTACTAAGAAAAATGTGTTTCAACACCATACAGGTTAACACAAAAGATCGATAAACAATCTGGTGAAAGTGTCCTTATGTTAAAATGATTTTTTTTTTTTTGTCTTCTTGGTAGATGCCTAGGAGTGGGATTGCAGGATTAAATGGGAAGTCAAATCTGAGTTCTTTGAGGAGTCGCCATGCTTTATTCCAAAGAAGTAGTATTAATTTGTAGTTTCACCAGCAATGTAAAAGTGTTCCCATCTCTCCATATTCCCACAAGAGAACACTTTAACTCCTCACAAAAGCCTCCTCTGGGTTCCTCTCTACATTCACATCCACCTGTCTTACTGTCTCTAACTCCCGAAATTCCATTGTTTGTCATGTAGCTCTGTAGTTGGACTACATATAAATGGAGTCACCCAATGTGTAAACTTCCAAAATTGCCTCTCCTCCTACTCAGCACAAAGCTATTGACATCTGTCCAAGATTCTGTGTATCAACAAGTTCCTTTGAACTGTTGTGTAGTATTCATGCCTATCCTATACACTTCTTTATGCTGACATTAAAGCAAACTTTCTTAATGAATCACACAAAACGAGAAGTAGCAAAGACTAAGTAATGTGCACACTCTCATTATCCCCAGGTATCTGGGCATACCCTGTGATTTGCTCACCATAAAAGACTCTTGGACATGATCCCCACCCTTAACAAGAGCAATATATGTATTTACAGGCTGAAGGGAGTGCAGGAAATATTTTTGTGGCCACAGGAGGTCCTTGGTTAATAAAGTGGCCTTAGTAGGGTGGGATGGTTCTCTGTGCTCAAAGGCTACCAGCAGCTTAGTTCTTTTTTTGAGCTCCCACAGTGACTGACATCCTTTGTTTGTATTGCGACATAATTCACATACTATAACATTCACCCTGCCCACTAGAAAGGTTCTGATTATAAAAAACAAAGAAAAGTAAATGAAGAAATGAACAAAAACAAGTGTTGGTGAGAACTTAGAGAAACTAGAACCCTCCTACCCAGCTGGTGTGAATGTAAAATGGTGCAGCTATTTCCAAAGACAATCTGTTGTATCCTCAACAAGGCGAACAGAGGGACCACCCAAGGACTCCACTCCTGAGAGCAAACCCAAGGACACTGAAAAATTATGTTCACACAGAAACTTGTACACAAATGTCCACAGCAAAATTAAATGTAATATTCCCAAAGTGGAAGCAACCGAAATGTCCATCAACTGGTGCATAGGTCTGCTTTTTAGTAAGCCATCGAGAGATGGAAGAGAATCTGAAGGCCTTTGAATTTATTTTGCTGGTGTCTGTACAGTGTGTGTGTCACTCAAGGCAGTTTTAGAGATCAGAGATATCTCACAAGGTGCACAGAGAGAGGTGTCCCATGGAAGACCTGACATTATTTTGCTTCCTTATAACCCTACTGCTGTGTTCCAGAATTCTCTGAGAAATGGAACCTCTCACCCATGAACATAGTCTCCATAGATGGTATGTCACCAGGCACTTAAAGCTGAACAGAATGGAGCATGAGGATAGGGATCTTTCATTATCTAGCCTATATGCTTTTAATCTGTTTCACTAACCCATCTGACTCCTCCTAAAATAGTCCTCCATGTGAGTACTATTGTACTGTATGTGGTGAGGTGGGTATTATGTTGAGGAACAGAAGCATTCTGGGTAGTGTGGCCATTCCAAAGATAGCCAAGCCATGGCCCTGATGGGAAGGTCATCCATCTCTGAGTTTAAAGCCCAGTCCTTCAGACTCTGTTCTAAGTGTTCAATCTTGTTTCCCCTGTCTGCATGTATGTAGAGCCTGTGTGTGCTTTTACCCCACATGGCCTGCAGGTGCCTGGACACAATTCATCTCTTTATTACTCCAGGCTTGTGCACATATGCCTTATTTCATTTCACTTTCCTTCCCCTTTGCTATTCCTGGAAAGACAGTTCTTCCAAGCAGTACTCTCGGACCTTCCTCTGTTCACGAACTTTACTTGCCCTCAGTGAGCAGCCCGGGCTCCTCAGCTTGCTGTTTCATGGCTTAGATACTCATCTTTTATCCCTTTCATAATGTCTTCCTCACCTTCCATATGTTTCTTGAGTTTCACTGTAGGGTTAGAAGACCACCCTACCTAAACCACACAAAGGCAAGCCTTTAATGGGTTAAAATGGCTCTTGCTAATACAGAAGCAAGAAAGCTGGGCTCCCCCTGAAGCGTACACAGAGGCTGATTGTTCGAAGGTAAAAGTCCATACAAACAGTAAAGTATGCTTGCGTTAAGCCCAGGTGTGTAGGGGCCGACAACCTCACCGCTGGTGATACAGATCAGAGGATGACTGGGGCCTAAAGATAATGTCATAATGTCTTGGGGCCTAAAGATTTCTGCTCTGTAGAAAAACAAAGTCATAAATCCATTTTGGGTTAACTAAGTGTGTGCTTGAGGGGTTTCATTCACCAATCTCCCCTGTAGCTCTTTATGATCTTTATTTAAAGCCTATATTCAAAAGATGACGTATGTCTAAGAAGAATGTAAAAACAGAAAGTATTGTGTTGATTTGTAGAGTGAATGTTTTTCCGCTAGTTCATTATAGTTAGAAGAAATTAGGTAATGGGAAAAAGCTTTAGATTATAGATTAAGTGTGTACGTGACCACCAGTGTATATAAGGTGAACCAGAATAAAGACAATTTGCTACACGCCACCTGGAGAGTGTGTAGTCTGTTTCTTGCATTTCCCCTAATAATTATATGTACGAGTTTCTACACCTGGGGCGAAGCTAATGTCCCTCGC
>CAUYRH010106420.1:0-15086 GCA_963574655.1 Perodicticus potto
ATTGCAGCCCAATTCATAATTGCTAAGTCATGGAAGAAACCTAAGTGCCCATCGATTCATGAATGGATTAATAAATTGTGGTACATGTATACCATGGAATATTACACAGCCTTAAAGAAAGATGGAGACTTTACCTCTTTCATGTGTACATGGATGGAGCTGGAACATATTCTTCTTAGCAAAGTATCTCAAGAATGGAAGAAAAAGTATCCAATTACTCAGCCCTACTATGCTAATTTATAGCTGTCATATGAATGGTATAACCCAACTATAACACAAGAATATAGGGAAACGGGCAAGGGTAGGGAAGGGAGAGGGGAGGTTGGGGCGGAGGGAGGGTAATTGGTGGGGCCACACCTATGGTGCATCTTAAAAGGGTACAGGTGAACCTTGCTAAATGCAGAATACAAATGTCTTCATATAATAACAGAGAAATTGCCAGGAAGGCTATGTTAATCAGTTTGATGAAAATAGTCAAGATTGTATATGAAACCAGCACATTGTACCCCTTGATTGCACTATTGTACACAGCTATGATTTAATGATAAAGATAATAAAAAATAAAATAAATAAAATAAAATATAGCTACTAGAAAAATTTGAAATCACATTCATGGCTCAAATTTTTGGCTTTCATTATATTTTCTGCTCCCATTATCTTTTCATTGAACATTGCTGGTCGGCAGAGGATGGAACACTTAACAGTTTACAAAATACTCTTCCATATATTCATTTTTTGAGGGGTGGGCATTGGAATCTGAGAATTATGAGTTTAGATTATCTCGGTGGGACTTTCTACAAATTAAAAGCAGAATATTCATCTCTCAAGGTTATTGTAGACAATAAATTAATGAACTGTTAATGCCAAAAGTGGTCCCTGCCTGGCAATGCAGCAGCAGAAGAGTGTGTGTCTGTCTAGCTAAATGGAGTAACATCTTTGAATACGCCCTTCCCCAGCAATGGGGCTGTGGGCCAATGAATTTCTACTCCTCAGTTGTTTTGTTTTTTTTTTTTTTTACACATAAAGTGGAAGTCATAATCCAACCTTGCCAGGCTACAGTGGTGACCACACAGTGTTTAACAACTGGAGGCCATTATGAACACGCACTCCATCAATGTTAATTATATTCCTTTTTCTTTCTAGCATTTACTGCTTACCAAGTGCAGGAAAGTGCTTTAAAGAATTTAAGAAACATTGTATCATTCAATTCTCATAACAACGGCAGCAGCAATAATACTAATAATGGCTAAAGTGTGCAGAAATTTGAGCAGGCCCTGAGCAAGGTGCCCTACCTGGGTAATCTCGCAGCATCATAATGAGGGGTGTGCTCCGGTAAGGACGATGAGACACAAAGTATTATTAGCCACATTTTATGGGTGAGAAAATTGAGCTTCAAAGAACCTAAGCCACTCCCCATAGTCACACAATGAGTTCCAGGCAGAGCTGAGAGCAAAATCCATTGAGCCCCAAAGCTATTCTCTTGTAGCCACAGAGAGCCATCTGCAACCTCCTCCGTGGCTGTGTTCTGCTTTGTTTCCTTCTTCCCTTGTGTTTCCATCTTCCCTTTCTGGTCTTCTCCTTCCCTTTCTCCCACTTGTTCTTCCTTAATGTGTCCTTTGCATTTATTCTGTCTTCTCTCCAATTATTTGTTTTTGTGTTTTTTTTTTGAGACAGAGTCTCACTATGTTGCCCTCGGTACAGTGTGGTGGCATCACAGCTCACAGCAACCTCTAACTCTTGGGCTTAAGCGATTCTCTTGCCTCAGCCTCCCAAGTAGCTGGGATTACAGGTGCTGGCCACAACACCCGGCTATTTTTTGCTTGTAGTTGTCATTGTTGTTTGGCAGGCCCTGGCCGCGATTGAACCCACCAGCCTGGATCTATGAGGCCAGTGCCCTACTTACTGAGCTACAGGCACCAGCCTCTCCAAGAACTTTTAAGATAGGCGTCTAAAGGTGACCACTAACATGAGTTTTCTCCTGCCAGCAATATCAAGTGTGCTGTATTACAAACTGGTTTTGTCTGTTTGCTTTTTTAGCATCTTGACCATAACTCCCTCTGCCTGTGATTTTGCATTTGCACTTTCTGGTGTGAACTTGACGTGCTTGTTCCTCCGTCATTACTGCTCCTCTATATATTCACCAGGGCATCAGCCCCACCACAGAGGTGCTTCCTGTGAGTTACATTTGAGGAGTGGCAGAAGTCTATACAAAGAAGTCATCACGGCACTTCTGTTGAATTCCAATCTGAGAAATACTTATATCCCATACTATAAATCCTAGAATTCAGTGCTAAACATCACCTCGGAGCTGGCCTCATCCAGCTCTCTACGTTTTACACAGAAGCACAGAAGGAAATTCTACTCTAAAGGGATTTTGACCTGATTTTGACTTTGATTTTCCCACAGGTATGTGGCCACTAAGGTCCAGATCCGATTCAATGCACTTTACATCATGCTATTCTATCCTCCAAACTTATTTACCTTTAATAAATAGCTTAAAACGCACTATGAAATACAAAGCCCCATTTTAGAAAAGAAAATTCAAGGAAAGGAAAGCAGTATTTAAAATGTTATGGCAAAATCCCATTAGTACTTCCTTACAATCTGTTTATCTAGGTCTCCTGACTGTTCCCAACAGTACCCATGCACCCATGGGCAAGCTTGACTTGGAGCCAAACTTCAGTGCAGCACAGAATTGGCTTCGTCGCAATGCTTGAGCTTTCAGCAGACAGTGGGAGAATAAATGCTTCGATTCAGGGCTGCAAACCCAGCCTGCCTGGTGTTGTACAGATCAGGACAAAGCTCTGTGCTGCCCTAGTCTGTTTGGGCTGCCGTGACAGAACCATAGACTGGGTGGCTGATAAATCACAGAAGTTTCTCATAGTGTGGTCCCTGTTTGAAATTCACCTCTAACGTCTCACCTCTTTAATACTATCACCTTGGTGGTTAGAATGTAGCATAAAATCTAGTTGTGGGGGAGAAACACTGCATTGCAGACACCAGGCCATTTGGCTGTTCTAAGGTGGACTTGTGCACTTCCACAAGGGGGAGCCCTCGGTACATTTTAGGTTGGATCATTGATCCCAGGGACTACAGCTTTCTCATTTTACACATGGTTCTGAGAAAGCACGCAAAGCCCCGTGAAACTCTCTAATAGCGTCTGTTTCAACCTTGCTAATCGCTCTCCATTTACGTGTAACAAGGCTTTCCACACTTTAGAGCATCATTTCCTGTTTATCAACTGTCGACAGGGGTGTGCCCTTATGTAACACCACGCAAGGGGGATTATTTAACCTTCACAAATAAAGTCTCCTCAATCTGAGAGATTATTCACTAACCCTTCTTTATAGTAGCTAATTCTCACCATGTTTCATACAAGCCTGCCCCATCTTTATTTATCACGTTCTAGAATCAATTATTATTATAGACACCAAAGAAGGTAAGAGGCTTATTCTTTATGGCCCCACATCGTTAAATGCCAGCAAAAAATTAACTACAAGTTTATCAACCTTGACCAGACTACAATAAATTTGGTGGAAAAAAAGATGAATTTGTAGAAAACACAGTACACGTTGGTGCCTCTTTAACCTCTGAGGTCAATTACACATCTTTCTGATCCATATCAGTAGCAGAGAAATCTCAGTCTTATTCACCTCATAGGGTTAATATTCTAAGAAGAATTAGATAATATTTCCAAAAGGTACTCTCTGTTGAGTGAATGGAAAGAAACCACTGGCATCATTATCCTCAAAGAACATCAGTGTAGCATCCGTTGACACCTTGCATGGCTCTGGGCATCATATAAAACCAGACGGGCAGATACAGACCTGCCTTCCAGAAGCTCGCACAGACGCCCATACTGGGAATACATGTAGCTCTGAAGCATGCACTTCTGCTGCTATGTGCTGGGCACATCATGTAGGTCAATAACAACAGTATTGGCTTTTAATAGCACATTCCCACTCCCTATTCATATGGCAAGTCCCATACAGTAGCATTAGGTGCTCTCCAAAGAGAGTGTAATTTGAGAACTTGTGTTGGCTACCATTGCTGAAAATCACTATGGTCACCAGACAGCCCAGGGGAGCACCTCAAAGGTGGCCGTAGTGACATTCACCAATGAGGTAGGTAGCACTTTTTCCGGGATGAGTTCACGATCTTAATTCACTGAGCTCTTATCTCCAGTTGTCTCTAGTAGAAGCATCAAGAAATAGTAAATAAAAAGCCCCTACTCACCAAAGCCTCCAGCAGTGCCCTTTGCAAGGAAACTGTCCCCTTGCAAATGCATTGCTTATACATTTTTAAACAAGTGCTGTATTCCTTCAACATCTGTAATGACCAGAGACCATTCCTCTGATGTTTGTCTCCTGTTTTATTTATTTATTTATTTATTTATTTATTTATTTATTTATTTATTTCCTTATTTACTTACTTATTTAATGCTCCAGCACTAATGTTACCTTCCCTTCTGGCTTCTCCACTGCTGCTGGGCATCTGTCCTTAGCTTTCTGTTTTGGACTCAATTCCATCAAATGAACTGTAACCAGGCTCTGAAGCATAAAACTTGGGCAGCGCTCCCCCTAGTGGTAATGCTGCAAAAATCCTAAAGCGGTCCGGATTACAAATGAATCCCTTTCTAACAAAACCTACCTATTCCTTTCAAAGGTGTTGTAGAAAGAAGCAGCAGACCAGAGAAAAATGTCAAAAGGCAAAGATGAAACAGGTTTCTGATGCCCTAAAAGCTTAGGCATTTTAGCCATTTGGAGGATAAGGAGAATAACAAGATAGAGGTTTGGGCTAGTCCGCCGCCTCTCAGCCTTTGCCTTTGCTGTCTGTTGGAATATTCTTTATACCTCAGCTCCAAAGTTAAACTCTTCCACGAAGATCGTCCTGACTAATCTGAAGCAATTCCTCTGTCCCTCTCTAATTTCATCATTTTATTTTCAAAGTCGTATTCTCTATGACTGGATTATTTTTTTCTTGATCAGTTGAAAATATTGATTGAGATCCTATTCTGAGCTGAAAATTCTTCAAGGTACTTATGGAGATAATAGTGAAAAGGTCTTTATTCACAAGGAGTTTACTTTCCAGCAAGGAAAGACAGATAAATCACTTACCTCTCTATTCGCATGCCTTATCCATTTCTTAATTGTATACCCACCCCTCTCCCACAACAACATAAACCACTAGACATCAGGGCCCTTTGCTGCCTTGTTCATCTCTGTATACCCAATGCTGTAAGTAGCTGGGACATGATGGGCCCTCAGTGAATATTAATTGAATAAGGAAAAAAAAAAAGAGGTTCGGTGCCTATAGCTCGGTGAGTAGGGAGCCAGGCACAGACACCAAGGCTAGTGGGTTTGAGCCCACCCCGGGCCTGTTAAACAATAATGACAACTGCAACCAAAAATAGCTGGATGTTGTGGCAGGTGCCTGTAGCCTCAGCTACTTGGGAGGCTGAGGCAAGAGAATAGCTTAAGCTCAAGGATATGAGGTTGCTGTGAGCTGTGATGCCACGGTACTCTAGCCAGGACGACATAGTGAGACTCTGTTTAAAAAAAAAAAAAAAAGAATAAGTGATATTGAACTTACAGCATAAAATTGCAAACTTAAATCTCAGCTCTACCATTAAGCACACCAGTTTGCATCTGTGAATCTGTTAATTCTTCTGTAAACATGGAAGTAATGACAACTGACTACAGGGTATTGTATAGATAAAAGATGCTGTTTGTTATATTTTGCACAGTGTCTCACACATGGGGAATGCACAGTAAATAATTAATGACTGAAATTTTATGAAAGTAATAAGGAAACACTTTTTGAAACCTAGAAATTCTGACCATGTTCCCAGGGAAATGTTTGTTTTAACTAATACCTTAATTCCCCAGATACCTTCCCCTCCTCTGCACTCCTATATAATCTCTTTCTTGCAGCATTTCTGATTTTTCTCCTTTAAACGTAGGTATTCTGATGCATGCTCTATCTGTAATAAGAAACTCCTTGAGGGAAAGATGTGCTTACTCATGTTTTTATAGAGCATTACATGCAGCCTTGTATTAACTATATCTTTTAGTGATAGCCCATCTCTTCAACTCCCCTGCAATCTGTTTGCAGAAGAAAGCATAGAGCCAACTCACACATCCACACAAAGTCCCTTTACCCATTCTGAGCACATAATTGATCCTCCACTACCAAATACTTGTCAAATGAGTGAGCTGACTATGGTAGGCAGCCTCTCAGATAACTCTCAATACTCCCCGCCTCCTGGTATTCCTGGACTTCTGTTATCTCCTCCCACTGAGTGTGTGCTGGACCTACTGACTTGCTTCTAAACAATAGAACATGGTCCAGATGGGTGGAGGGAGGGTAATTGGTGGGACCACAACTACAGTGCATCTTAGAAGGGTACAGGTGAAACTTACTAAATGCAGAATATAAATGTCTTAACACAATAACTAATAAAATGCCGTGAAGGCTATGTTAACCAGTTTGATGAAAATAGTTCAAATTGTATATAAAACCAGCACATTGCACCCCATGATCGCATTAATGTACACAGTTATGATTTAATAAAAATAAATAAATAAATAAAAAGGAATAGAACATGGAAGAAGTGATAGTATATCATTTCCAATATTAGTTTACTAAAAAAAAAAAAAGAAAAAACAGAAATAAAGTGTGATTCCTTTTGTATTCAAGTTTCTCTCTCTCTCTCTCTCTTTCTCTCTCTCTCTCCCTCCCCCCTTCCTTCTTCACTCTCTCTCTCTCTCTCTCCAGCAAGAAGCCACCACATTGGGCAGTAGTCCTTCAGGGTTGAAGGGTATCCTGATGGCAGTCATGTGAGAGACACAGGTCAGGGGACACCCAGGCAACACAATCCTAGATTCCTAATCTACAGAATCTTCGAGATAATGAATTTGTCTTAAGCCACTAAGTTTGGGGATACTTTATTACTCAGCAATAAAGAATTGATGTAGAGCAGTAGTAATGTTCAGTAAATATGCGTAGAGTGAGCAAATGACCACCTTTTGGTTCTTCATTAAAAGTTACAACATACAAATGCAGAGACTTAGAAAACAACACTTATGTGACTTTATTCTGCATCCTGAAACTATGGGAAGTTAAGTGTAGAAATCAGTGATTGTTTAGTCAAATAGCCACCTGATGTGATGACATTATGTGTCATGAAGTGAATGTGCTGCACTGCCCAGCTCCAACGTGGAGCTTCTCACCTGGAGGGCGGCCCCTGGTCTTCTTTCATGGGGGTCTCCACACTAGCCATGTTGGCTCTATAGAATTCTGGGTGGAAGAAAACTTAATAAAACCTGGTAAATTTTTAAAAAAATAAACATCATTTTTCAAAAAAAATAAAAATAAAAAATAAAAATAAAAATAAACATCATTTTTCATATGCAAGTGTGAGTGATTATAAATTGGTTTCACAGTAGTACTGAGTACAATGGATATTTTTTTTTCCATTCCTGAGATACTTTACTAAGAAGAATATTTTCCAGCTATAGCCTAGGATGAAGGAGGGAAGGGGAGAGAGAGGGGAAGGGAGGGGAGTGGGCCGATAGAGGGAGGGTTGTAGGGAGACCACACCTATGGAGCATATTGCAAGTACAAGTTGGATCTATCAGGTGTAGAACACAAATGTCTTAATGCTGTAATTGGGCAAATGAGGTGAAAGCTATATTGATTACTAGCATGAAAGCACTCCAATTTGTACAAATAATCAACACATCGAATCCCATAATGGCATAAATGTATGTATGATCTATGTACAAGTTACTTAATTGAAAAAAAAAAAAAGAAGAAGAAGAACATCGATTCAGTCAAATGTGTGTCTTGGCTTTCTACTGACTGACAAAGAGATTTGAGAAGGTGACTAAATCTCTCCAGGTCCTCAGTTTCTTCAGTAGTAAAATAGGCATCGTGATATCTGTCTTGTTAAGATTTCGTATGACCCACATCCCGGTTTGGGAATGACTAATCCAAAGAAACTAAAAAATATTTATGATCTCATTTGCCATGCCTTCAGAAACATGGGAAAACATGAAGAAGGTCCACAGTGGGGCTTCCACAAAAAAATGAGTGACTCATGTCAGAAGATGGAACTCGGTCAATGGGAATCCCTAATTGAACGTGCCTACAACCAAATGGGACGCAGACTTCACAGAAATCACAGACTTTTTCTTCATTTTCCCCAAACACAAATGGAAGCAAGAACCATTTAAAGGTTAGGAAAAGTAAACGTAAAATAAGAAGTTTTAATACTCGTAAAACAGATAACACACATAAAGAAACTTAGAAAACTATAAATGGTATGCAATGAAATGGAAATACAGAAATACATGTATAACGGAAAGGGACTTTAAAAAGTAGAGTTTATCTGAAAACATTTTTTTTAAAGACCACTACAAGGCAAAATTAGTGTTAAAAAAATTTAGTCGCAGTAAATAAGAAAATGCCATGAAAGCTATGTCAACCAGTTCGGTGAAAATTCTTCGAACTGTATATAAAACCAGCACTTGTACCCAATGATTGCATTTATGTACACAACCATGATTTAATAAAAAAAAAAAAGTCAAATATGAGTTAAAATAAAAAAAATTAGTCTAAACTTGCATCTCTCAGTCTGTTGATGCACATCTATCTTCAGTTTATATGATTCTAACAAAGATGGATATTTAATTTTTTTGTCCTCTCTAGATTAGGCTCTAGCAGCTGCACAGTTAGACAACCTTGAAGTACTGAGAATTACTACTCTGACAAAAAGAAGATAATTAACCACAAATTAGACAGAAGCTGCTCCCCCCAAAAATAACAACATCAATCTGAGGCTAATTACTAAAGGAAGAGGAAATCCCGTATTTCCCAAAAGCATCAGAGTATGTATCACTATTTTATAGAAGCGTGTAACTCTTCTGATTCAATGGAATCTTTCCAAAGATGCTAAAATGATGGTTTACATTTTATCTCCCTAAACTTGGAAGTGTTTCACAACTTTAAAAAAAATGTTATTTGGCTTACAAGTCATATAGGATGCGGCATTTCGGTCATCTACCGAATTCAAATACAAATTCCTCTTACCTGGTGGCAGCAGGCAAATAACGTATTAAATAAATGCCTATAAAGAGACTGCAGACATCTAATGAGTCGCTGTGGGACACTAGGCTGTATGAAGTCGACCATAACCTTTGATGTTGACTTCCAGAAGGACGGGCATGGCTGTGCTCAGCAGTCCCTTGGGACCAGCGGGCGGGAGGTCTGCAGTGAGCACGCCCCATTGGGGAAGGCAGGCTCGGACTGCAGCCTCTGGGTTTTTCTTCTATGTGTGGAGAGAAGAAATAGAGGGTCACACACCATGGATGACTTTTTTACAACATCTCACTGTACTTCCCTGGAATGGACAGGGCCCTCCATCAATTTTTCTTGTGATGTCAACTATCCCACTTCTTACCAAGAGGCATTTCCCTGTCAAATATTTTTCTCCCCATTGGTTCACTAAGGGTTGGTGGAAGTGTGTTGGACGGTGCCCACCTGCTCCTACCAATCTCCTCCCTACGATGTCCCCGCCCCAAGAAGATCAACCTCAAAAGCCTGCTTTAAACCAACTCCCCTTTCCTCCGGGTCATACAGCCATGAAGAACAGCAGCAAGAGAGCTGAGCGTGTGGGGGAGACTGGCAGTTTATCCCCCTAATCTCCCACACTGCTAGATTACCTGTTAGAGGGGCACTTCCTCAATCCTTTAATCAACTTTATTTACATGCAGTGACATCCCTTTTACTTGCACTGTTTGATACCTTTTGAGAAACGCATATACCTGTGTAACAACCACCACAATCACGGAAGCTAATGTGTCATCCCCCGTGTTACCTACCCCTCCCTTGCAAGCAGTCCCTACCTCCCTGGCCCGGCCAACTACTGACTTGGCTTCTTTCACTATAGATTAGTTTTACCTTCATTAGAATTTAATATAATGGAATCATAGAGTGCAAACTCTTCACCAAAATCATTTAGAGATTAATCTATATTGTTGAGTCTATCAATAGCTCATTACATTTAACTGCTGTGCCTCTCACAGCAAAGACTATGAAACCTGCTATTGGATCCTCTGCTACAACTAGCATGTTCCCAGTGGGGGAAACGCGTCTGTGTTGGTTTCCTGTAAGCCTGTCACCTCCTTTGTCACTAGCCCCTTCATTAAAGTCTCTTCCGTCACCCCTTAGGGATGTTCTGTCTTCTGCTCTGTCTCTAACTGAGCCAGCATCAGTTAGAAAAACCACATTAAAAGGGGATGTAAACTTTTTGTCTGTAGGGACATGAGAGTTTTTATAGGCATTGTCTTAGTTCATTTCGCGTTGCTATAACTGAAGACCACAGACGGAAATTTGCAAAGAACAGAAATATATTACTCACACGTCTTGGAATTAGGAGATTCAAAATCAAGGCACTGGCTCAAGTCTGCTGATGGCTTTCTGGCTGTGTCTTCATGTAGTGGAATGCAGAAGGGCAGAGCTGAACATTACATGAATTCCATCAAAGAGAGAAGAGCCTTCACGCCTAATCACTTCTCAAAGATCCCACCTCTTACCTCTTAATACCGTCACTTTGGTATTGAGAAACATTCAACCCATAGCAGGCATCATTCAGTTATCCTTTATCATACCCTTCCATGGCAAAAAAAAAGTAGGTACCAGGGTTTATTAACCATAAAAGGAAGAGAAATGTGAAGATATCTGGCTTCTTGACTCCCTTAGGTGACAGAATAGTAGGTCAGAAAGATGGGAGGCAAAAAGGCCTGAATCCTTGAATTTCTACACTTTTAGTATCTTTTTAATTCATTTTAATTTCAATTTACTGTAATTTTTATTTATTATAAATCAATAATTGTCTTTTTTTAGAAACAGTTTATTTCTTCAATCAAAGATATGTTTGTTAAATGAATATTTGTTTGGAAAATCCAGGAAATATATAAAGAAAAAAATAAAAGTCATCCATAAACCCACCATCCTAAGATCAACTTAGCCTATTTCTTTCAAGTCTTTAATTTTTTTCTTAAATGATGATACATATACAACTCCTTTCAATCAAATTACATTCTCAGAGTAATTTTGTTTTCCCCTTTTTACACCTAACCATATATTGCTAGCATTTTCATTACTATTACATATTATTTGAGGGCATTGTTTCTATGTCTCTGTAAATCTTACATGCATTACACGTGTTCAGCTACTTCTCCACTGCAGGTGAACTTCTGCTTCTAAACTTTACAGAAAGCAAACCAAGTTTCATTTCACTCATTGGCCATTACGATGGTGTTCTTTGACATTTGGGGCCAGCCTAGTTTCTAAATAGGATTTAAAATCAAGGGATTTAACAGTTGAGAGAAAGGTGCTTGACAGCTAATCGAGGCAAACAGTCATTTGGGGAATATTCCCTGGGCCTAACAAGGAAAATAGTTGAGGTTCTCCGTCTCCACCTCCACATAACTTATAATGTCTACCCTGCTAAGGTTCAATTAAGACGCAAAAGATCAGGTAACTTTGCGGGAAGACCATAATTCCTGTAATAATAAATGTCAAATGTTGCCATTTTAGTGGTTCTGAGTGACTGCCTTGTTATTTCTGAGGGTTTTAAGGGTAGTATTTGTCAATGGCAGTATCCCTGACTTTTCAAAGTAATTAACTTTGTATCCAAAAATAACCTTAATTGTTTAACCACTGGTGTATTAGGCATCATGGGAAGGATGTATCCCTTTCTTTGGAAGTAAATCTGATTCCTTCAGTGTCTGGATTTATTTCTCCAGGAACCGTGTTATTGTCTTGTAAAATGGTCCGCCCCTCCCATTATCTCCTGAGTAGCAGTTAGCTGGGAAGGAAACGGTTATATTGATATATGAAGTTGGAGGCAGATGCCAAGCTAATTGATCTGAGTCGTTTAAATGGGAGAAAATACTTCCAAGAATCAATGGAGGTGCTAATTCGACTAATTGTTGGATAGTGTTTCTTTTTTAAGTGAGCGATTTTCCCAATTACTGTTTATCATGTTGATTTTTCTTTTTTTGTTGCACTGAGTTTATCAGTTTGAACTTTACTAAACCATCTAAAGTATCGGTTTCCAATGTGTCTCTGCCCCTCAAAGTTTTTATTGGCAACCTGATGACAGGTAGTTTTCCTGGATGTCCTCATCCACTGTAGGAAAACTAGGCCAGGTCTTTTACAAAGATGACTCCAGGGGCACAATTTGCTGCCAAGGGCATCGAAAACAAAAACAAGAGTTCTTGTCTTATTAGAGTTGATGGACCAAGAAATAGAAGTTTATGCATATAACTTAAAATTACAAGAGTAATGAATAGGCAAACTTAGGATTAATATCTTCCTAATTAAAAACTGGGAAGAGGAATACAGAGGGAGCAGATAATGGCTTAATTTCTCACCTTTCCAGAGGTGTGTGTGCAGGGGAACACCCACAGATATCGCTTGCAATGGGTGGTTCGAGAGAGGGTACAAAGATTGGAAGTGAGAAGGAAGGAGGGAGAGGAATTCTTTTTCTTAACCCTGCTATTTAATAATTTTAAAATAATATTTTTGCATATTATTTGCATATTATTACAGCAGCACAAACACAAAGGTGTTAGGAATCTGGAAAGAACATTGAGTAGATCAGTGCAAAAAGGGGACTCCTGGAGTCCTACAAGGAAAAGACTAAGCCAGTCGGGCCCTGTCCCTTCAGAAATGACAGACTAAGAGACCGATGGCTGAATAACAGAGAATATTACCAATAGTAAAACTCAAAAAGAAGAAAAGAAAGTACCTGCTATTGACATGCATGATATTTTCTTGGAATAATACTTGGAAAGTTCATCATCCTAACCCCAACCCCCCAAGATCCTCAAGCTTGCTCACTAAGGCCAGAAATTCTTTTAAGAAGGGCCTAAGCTTTTCATTCCAACGTGAAGCGTACCCTAGGGAAAATTTTACACATTAACTCCGGGTTCTGCTTGAGCGATTTTGACCTAAATTGGAACAAAGGTTTAAATGTCTGATATTAGGAGAGTACAAAACCCTGAGCGCTGAGATAGAGGAAACTCCATCAACATGAGCTTAAAAAGGGATGGCTGACCGAAGGCACTAGATAAAAATATTTTGCATCGAGCTTATTCCTGCTGTGTTTCCTGCTGTCCACTCTCTTTCTCCGGCCTCTTTATTTCTTTCTGTGCAATGGTCCATGATGTTGCAGTTGTTTTCATGGCTAAAATCAGCATCAGAATTAGATTTTCAAATAGTTACGATCAGATTTTGGCTGGAATCTTGGGCAGATCCCCCATGCTGGAGTTTTTGTGGGCCTAACAGGGTGGTAAGGAGAACCGTGAACTATCTCATCAGCTGGTGACTGACTTCCAATAGAGAAAAACATTTCAAGCCTCCCCTTCTGAAGTTCAGTAGTTCAAAAAATCCACATCAGGGCACCAACAAGTGTTTCCCTGCAAGGAGAGGGATTCTTCTTCTCGCCCTCTTCCTCCTCCTCATCATCATTACATCTTGGTTGGCAGGTAACCTAGAGCAACTTCTTTCACTTCCCTGCTCTTCTAGAAAATGGGAATGTTGAACCTTGTCCTGCCCACCTTGTAGAGTATAAAGCAGAAATGGGGAAAAAGGAATGAAGCAAAGGCATGTGGGAAAACCATTAGAAAACGCTCAGCAAATATTAACAAAATCGAAGTGATTCCGAGGCGTGATCTCTTTTTTATTTTTTGGAGAGACAGAGTCTCACTTTAAGCAAACTCCAGCTCCTGGACTTAGGCTATTCTCTTGCCTCAGCCCCCGCAAGTAGCTGGGACCACAGGTGCCTGCCACAACGCCCGGCAATATTTTGTTGCAGTTCGACTGGGGCCGGGTTTGAACCCGCCACCCTCAGTATATGGGGCAGGCGCCCTACCCACTGAGCCATAGGCACCACCCAGGTCATGATCTCTTTGAGGTCAGGAGTCCTGCACACACACAGCGCTGCCCAGAAGGCTGCACTTCGTGATTATTCAAACGTGTTTTATGCGTGTATAGTTGAGAAAACAGGGCAAAAATAGACAAAAATGACAATGATGATTCCGTAATGGATGAGGGAGCAGTCTGGACAGCATTATGATTTCTCTGGACATTGATCCCTCCAGAGAGAAACTGGTATAAAATGATGAAGAAGAAACTTCAACAGGGTCTTGAGGGACACACTGGGTATAAGATACTGAAGAAGAGAAAGACCACACAAGGCACACAAGAACCACATAGAATGGATACATTTATCAAGTGCTATAGTGCATCCAGATTCAGTTGTCTGGTGGCCCTTTCCCAGGCATTTTTTAGTCTTCCCCAAAAAACTCTCTGAGGGGTAAGTAGAAATAATCGAGATGGGACCTTCCAGGGAAACTCTCACCATATTTTTCAAGCTAAGTAATAGATTTCAGAATGTGTTACTGACAGCTGGTGGCCTCAAATGGGGAAAGAGATTAAAGAAGATGGTAGAAGAAAATGGTAGTGAAAGAAACAAACTGAAAGAAGGTAAAAAGATATGAAATAGAAAAATAAAAATGGATATATAGAAGATAGGTAGAAAGAGAAATAAGTGAAGTGTTGGATGAGGCTGCCATAGTGAGACAGGAGGACTAACACCGATGTCTGTTTACTCGCATCCCATGAGGTTACCAGCCCCCATGAGTTGGCCTAAGCTCAAGGTTAAGAATGAGAAAACAAGACCTCTGACGCTGTGCTCATGACTGATTAGTCAAGAAACCTTGAACAAGTCAGAGGGTACACAGAGGTACACTAATGCACTGTGGGTGGGATTGCAAACTAGTACAGCGTTTTTTGGAAGTATGAAGAATTCGCAAAGAGCTAAAACTAGATACTCCCATTTGATCCTGCAATCCCATTACGAGGCATCTACCCAGAAGAAAAAAATCATTTTACCATAAAGAAACTTGCGCTTTGAATGTTTATAGCAACTCAATTCACAACTGCAAGCATATGAAAACAACCCAAGTGCCCATTAACTCATGAGTAGATTAATGCACTCTGGTATATATATA
>CAUYRH010106424.1:0-12224 GCA_963574655.1 Perodicticus potto
CAAAAAATGGCCGGGCGTTGTGGCGGGTGCCTGTAGTCCCAGCTACTTGGGAGGCGGAGGCAAGAGACTTGCTTGAGCCCAGGAATTGGAGGTTGCTGTGAGCTGTGATGCCACAGCACTCTATCCAGGGTGACAGCTTGAGGCTCTGTCCCCTCCCCCCAAAAAGAAGAAGAAGATCAGTGGTGCCCACAGCACAGTGGTTAAGGTGCTGGCCTTGTGCACCCAGGCTGGCAGGTTTGATCCTGCCCTGGGCCAGCTAAACTGCAATGACAACTGCAACAACAACAACAACAAAAAACAGAAGAAGATAATTATTCAGTCTAATTATAGTTAAGGGTTGAGGGTGACCCAAACCTATCCTGGTTGTTCAGAGTGGAAGGTAGGAACCACTTGCCATCCCATGGCAAGTGTATACTCACACACACCCAAGGTCAGTCACTCACACTGGGATCATTTAGACACAACCACTTAACCTAACATGCAGAACTTTGGGATGAGGGAAGAAACCAGAGTATCAGGAGAAAAAAACCACACAGTCATGGGAAGAACATGTTAACTACACAGGCAGTGGCCCTGGGCAGCAACTGACTTTTTTCCCACATCAGCATTATAATGAAACATTGAGGATCTGCTGTATATCCAAAAGAAGAGAAAACATCCATTTACCCAAAAACTTGTGTTATACATGAATGTTACTAATTCGTAATAGTGAAAAAGTGTAAGGAACCCAAATGTCCATCAATAGATAAGTGGATAAACAACTATGGTATTAAATATATACAATGGAATATTATTCAGCCATCTAAAGGAATACAGCACTAGTAACATGGTAACAACTTCAATGAACTTTGAAAACATACTGGGCAGGCCTGCCAAGTGGCAGGTTGGTGGCTCATACCTATAATCCTAGCACTTTGGGAGACCAAGGTGGATGGATTGTCTAAGCGCAGGAGTTCCAGAGCAGCCTAAGCAAGAGAGAGACCCCGTCTCTAAATGTAGCTCGGTGTTGTGGCACACACCTATAGTTCTAGCTACTCAGGAGGCTGAGGCAAGAGGATTGCTTGAGCCCAGGAGTTTGACGTTGCTGTGAGCTTTAAGCCAGGGCAACAAAGTTAGACTCTGCCTCAGAAAAAGGAAAAAAAAAAAAAAAAAAAAAAGAAAAGAAAAGAAAACATACTGGGCCAGCTGGTGGCTCAGGCCTGTAATCCTAGCACTCTGGGAGGCTGAAGTGGGTGGGTTGCCTGAGCTCAGGAGTTGGAAACCAGTCTGAACAAAAGAGCAAGACCCCTGTTTCTACTAAAAATAGAAAACTACCCAGGCATGGTGGCACACGCCTGTATTCTCAGCTATTGGTCGGGTTGTTGGGATGGGAGGACTGTGGCAAGAGATCACTTGAGCCCAGAAGTTTGAGGTTGCAGTGAGTTAGGCCAGGGCACTCTAGCTTGGGAAAACGGTGCGATTCTGTCTCAACCCTTCCGCCCCCGCCCCAAAACCCCGCAAGACTCAAAAGAACATTATACTGAGTGGAAAAGCCAGACACAAAAGGCTACATGGTGTATGATCCCATTTATATGTAATAGCCAGATCAGGCAAATCCCTAGAGATGAGAAGCAGATTAGCGGTTCTCAGGGATGGAGGAGGGGAATAGAGAGTGACTGCTAATGGAACTGGATTTCCTTCAGGAGTGATGAGAATGTTCTGGAAATGGTGGTAATGGCTGCATAGGATTAGTAAATGCCATTGAATAGTACAAGTTAAATAGAGTAATTTTACACGTAAATTATAAAGCAAAAAAGTTGTTTTATAGAAAATGGAGGCTCGGCGCCTGCGGCTCTACGGGCTAAGGCGCCAGCCACGTACACCTGAGCTGGCGGGTTCGAATCCAGCCCGGGCCTGCCAAACAACAATGACGGCTGCAACCAAAAAATGGCCGGGCGTTGTGGGGGGCGCCTGTAGTCCCAGCTACTTGGGAGGCTGAGGCAGGAGACTCGCTTAAGCCCAGGAATTGGAGGTTGCTGTGAGCTGTGATGCCACAGCACTCTATCCAGGGTGATAGCTTGAGGCTCTGTCTCAAAAAAAAAAAAAGTCCAACTCATATTATAAGCAAAGTTTACGGGCTCCTGCCTCAAACTCTTCTCCAGCAGCCCCGCAGCAGAATCCCATCTCACCTTAAGGGAAGCCTGGTCTGCCTAACCCAGCGTCCAACGGGCACCGCGTTTACATAGCCACGCCCACCAACTCGGCCAGCTGCGAACCCAGCTCCTAAGTATTTTTGTTTTTGTTTTTCTTTTTTTTTTAGACAGAGCCTCAAGCTGTCACCCTGGATAGAGTGCTGTAGCATCACAGCTCACAGCAACCTCCAATTCCTGGGCTCAAGCGAGTCTCTTGCCTCCGCCTCCCAAGTAGCTGGGACTACAGGCGCTCGCCACAACGCCCGGCCATTTTTTGGTTGCAGCCGTCATTGTTGTTTGGCTGGCCCGGCTGGATTCGAACCCGCAGCTCAGGTGTACGTGGCTGGCGCCTTAGCCTGTTGAGCCACAGGCGCCTAGCCTGTTTGTTTTATTTTTTTTGAGACAGAGCCTGAAGCTTTCGCCCTGGGTAGAGCGATGTGGCATCACAGCTCACAGCAACCTCCAACTCTTGGGATCAAGCGATTCTCCTGCCTCTGCCTCCCAAGTAGCTGGGACTACAGGCGCCCACCACAATGCCCAGCTATTTTTTGGTTGCAGCCGTCATTGTTGTTTGGCGGGCCTGGGCTGGATTCGAACACGCCAGCTCAGGTGTATATGACTGGCGCCTTAGCCGCTTGAGCCACAGGGACCGTTGTTTCTTTTCTTTTCTTTCTTTTTTTTTTTTTTTTTTTTTTCAGCTCCTAAGTGTTTTGCGCCGGCCCCGCCAGTTCCTTGCGCTCACTGCGGCTCTCAACAGAAGCCAAGACAGGAGGCACCAGAGAGCTCATAAATAATGTAAGATATCACGTCAGCGGCCGATGGGCGGGGCTTCGACGTGCCGGGCTGAGTCAGGGTCATGTATAATACATATAGAGGCGGGGTCTGGAAAGGTGCGCGTGTCGAGGCGGAGTTCGCACACGGAAGTGGCCGCCTCTAGGGTCAGGAGAGGTGGGGCCATCTGTGCCTTATGAATATGTAGAATATTGGGGCATATATGGTGCACCTAGGTGGGCCCTCCGGGGGCGGGACCAGTCTCATCTCATGAATAATATAGCACATCGTCAAGCTTCGTAAACGCAACTGTGGGCATCGCGGGATTAGCAGGAGGCGTGGTCACCAGCGACTCATGAATAATGCAGCACGTCATCAGTCGGAGGGGCGTGGCATGGCTGGCGCGCCGGCGCTGGAGCCGGGAAGGGGGGGCAGGGGAGCGATGGTCGCAAGATGGCGGCGCTGAAGGAGGCTCGGAGCTACGGGCTGTCGTGCGGGCGAGTGAGCGACGGCAGCAAGGTGTCTGTATTCCACGTGAAGCTCACCGACAGTGCCCTGAGGGCTTTCGAGAACTACCGTGCCAACCAGGTGAGCGGCGCGGGGCCCGGTGTGGTCGTCGGGACTCGGGCTGGCCTCGCGACCCCTCGTCGTGGCGCCCGGGGGCGCGGGGTTCGGTTGTTCCTCTCGAGTCCCTAAGCTGGCGGGGCGCGGGCTGGGCGGCCGTCCTGCCTGGAGTGTGGGGAACCACCTTCCTTTTCGGCACCCGGAGGCGGCACAAGCGGGCGGCTCCGGGCTCCCGAGTGGCCCATACTCGCGCCCCTGGCCAGGGAGGGCGTCAGTGCCGGCATCTACAGACGTCCGGGGGCCTTTTGGCCCATTGCGCACCTGGGCAGGAACTGGTGTGAGCACCTGGTGATGTGAGTGTGTGTGTGTGGGGGCGGTGGGCAGCGCTGCCCGGGCACGGTGGGGTGGGGTGGGGGCAAGTTTGGAGTTTCTCTCTCTGAGTCCCTGGAAGGGCAGTTTGTGGAGGTGACAGTTTCTGCCCTCCTGGAAAGGAGCTTTTCTGTCTAGGCGCTTGGCACTGCGGGGCATCTGTAGGGGCCAGTTCCGTCCGGGTGGGAGGCTGTGTCTGACAACTGGGGGCCGACTTCTATGTTTTCCAATGACGCTCCTCAGGTTGGGTTCACTTTTGATTCTTGAAGGGGGAGTTCGTGCAGAAACTGACAGCTTGTCCTCAGCTCTCTTCTCCCCCTCCTCCAGGTGACCCAGTCTCAGTGAACAACTTTGGAAAGTGGAATTCTTGTGGGGAGACTGTGATGTTTTCCTAAAGGCACATGTGGGGGATCTCTGGCCATAGTGGGCACCTGGGAGGAAGCTCTGGCCACCACACCTGGGCCAATTTAGGCCCATCTGGGGGAAGTTTGAGGCATTTCAGTTCTGACACCTGGCTGGGCAGGGGGAGGGGAGGCTGTTCTGCACCTTCTTTCCGGCTTGATTTTGGAGCATCTGGGGCCATGGTCAGAAACCTGCCTCTTTCCATTTCTGTTTGTGTAATGGCACCCTCTCTCTGTGCTGGGACGGAAGTTGCAGATGCCCAGTGGTCTGGTCCTGAAGGGAAGTGGTTTGGGAATGTTTTAACTTTTTCTGGAAAGTGGGGACTTCATAGTTAAGGGTGGCTGGAGATGGGTTTGTGTCTGGTCTCAGACTGAGGAGGCCTCACTCTCTGCATGTGTGTGTTTGTGTATACTGGGGATGTGGAGGGGGGGGAATCACAGGCGGGTGAGAGAGACTAACTAGGAAGGAATGTGGCTTTCTTCCTGCCCTGGACTTGTTCAGCACCATTAGCTAAGCTGGGAATTTCTTTCTCTGTTTCATTTCCATGGCTCTCCTGGTGCCCATCCCTCCCATGCTTCTTCCTATTTCTTTGGGCAGTTTCCTTCCTGTCTTGGTGTCTCAGTTTTCCCTTTCATAGAATGGAGATTTCATCTTTTTTGGAAGAGCAAGTTATCACCTTGTCAAAATGATTACCTAAGATGAGGTTAGGGTGCCCCTGCAGGTAAGGAGGAGAAGGTGGTGGTGGCAGTACCAGCTGCCTGGTGACCAGCCTGAGCCTCCCTTCCTGGTGGGATTCTAGCCTTGAGTCATTTTGCCTGGGTGATGCTGCCTTGTCCTGCAGGCTTTCCTAGAAACAGCTAGGGAAGAGCTCATGAGTCATGTAAATAAGATGGACTTGGTACCTGGTCACCACAGTCTTCTGTGCTTTGGGGACCAAGAGCCCCGCCTCTCTGATGCTGCCCTAGCTTGCTCCAAGGCCGGAAGGCTTGCCTATGTGTCCACCTCATGCTGTCATGCTGCTATTTTTAATTTAGGGTGTTGGTTACATCCCCTCACTAAGCTGGATCTTCCTCATGTAAAGGTGAAGATAACTGCAAGCTATTAAGCTCTTCACACTTGAAGCCCAGCTATGTATGGTGATGTGTTGACTAGCCAGAAGGGGCTCCCTTGAAGAACTTATCCCAGTATCCAGAGCAACTTGGCTGGCTGGGTTAAATCTTGGGGTGATCTGAACAATTTTTCTCAAAAGTTGTCTGGTAACTTAAGGGGCCTGGGAACTTTTTCTTTCTTTCTTTCTTTATTTTTTTTTTTTGTGACAGTCTCACTCTGTTGCCCAGGCTAGAGTGCCATGGCATCAGTCTAGCTAACAGCAAACTCCTGGGTTCAGGTGATCCTCCTGCCCCAGTCTCCTGAGTTGCTGGGGACTACAGGTGCCCACCACGATGCCCAGCTAATTTTTATTCATCTATTTATTTAATTTTTTTTTTTTCTGCAGTTTTTGGCCGGGGCTGAGTTTGAACCCGCTACCTCCGGCATATAGGGCTGGCACCCTACTCCTTTGAGCCACAGGAGCCACCCTAATTTTATTTATTTATTTATTTGAGACAGAGCCTCAAGCTGTTACCCTGGATAGAGTGCTGTGGCATCACAGCAACCTCCAATTCCTGGGCTCAAGTGAGTCTCCTGCCTCTGCCTCCCAAGTAGCTGGGACTACAGGCGCCCGCCACGACGGACGCCTGGCCAATTTTTGTTTGTAACCGTCATTGTTGTTTGGCGGTCCAGGCTGGATTTGAACCCCCTAGCTCAGGTGTATGTGGCTGGTGCCTCAGGTGAGCCACAGGCGCCGAGCCTTTATTTATTTATTTATTTTAAATTTTTTTTCTTTTTTGGTTACCTAATTTTATTTTTTGAGACATAGTCTCACTGTGTTCTTGGGTAGAGTGCCATGATGTCATGATAGCTCACAGCAACCTCACACTCTTGGACTCAAGCAATCCTTTTGCCTCAGACTTCCGAGAAGCTGGGACTACAGGCATGGGCCACAATATCCAGCTAGTTTTTCTATTTTTAGTAGAGATGGGGGTCTCACTTTGCTCAGGCTGGTCTTGAGCTCCTGAGTGCAGGGGATCCACCTGCCTTCACCCTGGTGTCATCGCTCACAGCAACCTCAAACTCTTGGGCTCAAGTGATGTTCTTGCCTCAGCTGCCAGAGTAGCTGGGACTACAGGTCCCACCATAATGCCAAGCTTTTTTTTTTATTTTTTTGAGACAGAGTCTTATATGTCACCCTTGGTAGAGTGCGGTGGCGTCACAGCTCACAGCAACCTCGAACTCTTGGGCTGAAGCGATTCTCTTGCCTCAGCCCCCAAATATCTGGGACTACAGGCACCAGCCACAATGCCCGGCTATTTTTTTGTTTTTTTGTAGTTGTCATTGTGTTTTAGCTGGCCTCCAGCTTCAATGTATGTGGCTGGCACCCTACTCACTGAGCTACGGGCATCACCCAACTCCCAGCTATTTTTAGAGACAGGGTCTCACTCTTGCTCAGGCTAGTCTGTGAGCTCAGGAGACTATTTGCCTTGGCCTCCCAGAGTGCTGGAATTACAGGTGTGAGCCACTAGGCCTGGCCTAATTTTTGTATTTTTAGTACAGATGGGGAATTGCTCTTGCTCAGCCTGGTCTGGAACTCCTGAGCTTTAAAAAGGGATCCTCCCACCTCAGCCTCCTAGGGTGCTAGGATTACAGGCATGAGCCACTGCACCCAGTCTGGCAACTTTTATATTTAATCTTGCCTGTTGGGCAACATAGTGGAATGAGCTAAGGTTTTGGTGGTGGGCATGGGGAAGGTAGATTGAAGAATTTGTGTGACTAGAGAAGTTTAGTGGTTATTTATTTATTTTTTTAGACTGAGTCTCACTTTGTCGCCATTGGTAGAGTGCTGTGGCTTCATAGCTCACAGCAACCTCAAACTCTTGGACTCAAGTGATTCTCTTGTCTCAGCCTCCTGAGTAGCCAAGACTACAGGCTTCTGCCACAATGCCTGGCTGTTTTTTGGTTGCAGTTGTCATTGTTGTTTATTAGGTCCGGGCCGGGTTCAAACCTGCCACCTTCAGTGTGTGTGACTGGCCTGGGCCCATGGAGAGGGTTTTTATTTTTACTTTTTTGTGAAGAGGCTTTTACAAATTCAGCTGTGACCAGCTAGACAGGACTTGCTGCTGGACTTTCTCTAGGATAAGGGAGAAAGCCCAGGTAGGGGTTCTCTCCCCAGAGGGGTTCTTTCCCCATAGGGGTCTGACGTCTGAGCTTCCCTGGTGCAGACCTGGTGGACAGTCTGGAGCATTGTGGCAGAAGGTAAAGATTCAACAATATCTATAGCTTCCAGCCTTCCCGTTCCACCTTGGACTTTATGCAGTTTGCCTTTGTATATAAAAGCCTGAGTGGATTCTGAGGTGGCTGTTCCTGTATCTCTCTGTTTGCTGTGATGGGTTACTTCCAGAAGAGAGAGAGGACATAGAGGGCACTTAGCTATCTTAGAGTATGGACACAACCTATACTCAGGACAGTGTCTCTTACCTGCTTCAAGAAGTGTCTTTTGACCATTCTAAGGAAGTTACCCTTCCAGGGGTACCTGCCTTAACTACCTGGGTTGTATTTTGTCACTGGGGGCTCTGATGGGTTCTATTGTTGGGTGACCTCTCCTGGATTATAGGCTCCTTGGTGAAAGGGAACATTTTGTTGTTCAGGAAAAATTGAAGGTCCAGGGAGCAGTCTGTGGAGCCTGGGGATTTCTGCCTATCTGGGTATGAATCTTGGCTATACTGTCCTTGTGAGGCTCGGTGAGTGACTGACCGTCTTCTCAGGACTGTGAGGGTCTCAGTATTTGACATGCTTCCCCTCGCCTCTAGATCCTTCTCTTGGGGCTGGTGTCTGACCCTGCCTGAGTTCTGGATTCTCTCCTTCAGGACTGTTAGGGTCCCTGTGCATGAGGCTCCTAAGCTTCACATTCTTCTCAAGGCTGTGAGGTTCCCAGTGTCTGAACACTTGAGTTCTAGATCCTCTTCCTCTTCCTCTCAGGGCTTTGAGGGTCCCATCCTCAGCACAGAGTGCTCTTGTGCACTCAGTGCTTGATGCTTGTACTCAAAGCTGGCTCCCAGGGTAACTGGTCCCTGCCTGGAGGGTCTTGCAGAGCTTTCAGGAGTCAGGCAGCTTAGGCTCACCCATCTAATTTGATTGAGCACTTGGTCAGCAAGGACCACCACTCAGAGGCTGGAAACCCACAGGTGACCGAGGCCAGCCCCTCATGTCACGAGATGACATTCAAGTGACAAGAAGCAGATAATGAACTGGGAAGGTGGGACAGAAACAATCACCAAGGAGAACTGGCCAGTGGCTACGTTAGGACAGAAACAAGCTCTATAGAACAGGATATTTATTTATTTATTTTTTTTATTGAGACAGTCTCGCTGTGGCACCCTTAGTAGACTGCTGTGTCGTTACAGCTCACAGCAACCTCAAACTCTTGGCCTTAAGCAATTCTCTTGCCTCAGCTTCCCAAGTGGCTGGGACTACAGGTGCCTATCACAATGCCTGGCTATTTTTGTTGTTGTTGCAATTGTCGTCGTTTAGCAGACCCGGGCTGGGTTCGAACCCGTCAGCCTCGGTGTATGTGGCTGGCATCCTAACTGCTGTGCTACGGGTGCCGAGCCTAGGGTATTGAATGGGCACTTACAAGAGGTCACTTATCACTGAGGTTGCAGGCACAGCTGAGCATTGCAGGACCCTAAGTCCCCAAGGCGTAAGCCAGTATTCTAGTGCTGTTCAGGTGATCCCAGAGCTGGGCTGGGGGCTGCTGCCTGCTGCTTAAGTGGATGGATTGTGTAGATGTCAACCCCAGTACCATTGGCAGGAGAAACCTTAACCTGTATTCTCCTCCCACTGCATGGACCTTGAGGCCTAGGCCTTCCTCTTTCCACTGGGGTACCCCTTGGGCCCTAAGCAGGGCAACTTTTTTGTAGAGACAGAGTCTCACTTTCTTGCCCTTGGTAGAGTGCCGTGGTATCACATAGTTCCCAGCAACCTCCAGCTCTTGGGCTCAGCTCCTGATTCTCTTGCCTCAGCTTCCCGAGTAGCTGGGACTACAGGTGCCCGCCACAACTCCCAGCTATTTTTTTGTTGAAGTTTGGCCGGGGCTGGGTTTGAACCCACCACCCTCGGTATATGGGGCCGCTGCCCTAAGCAGGGCAACTTTTCTCTAGCCCCGCGTGCCTCTCAATGAGGCCTTTAGAAATTGCCAAGCCAGGCCTTGTAAGCCATTCTCACAGTAGCATGTCATCTTGAGCACCTCAAGAAACCTAGCTTATGGTCCCCCTTTATGTTGGGAGCAGGTGAGCCTCTGTGGCAGTGTAACACACCTGAGGGCACTCAACTGTCTTCACTGACTGCCTCTCTAGTGCTTGAACGAAGACTTTGTTTGGTGTTCATTGGGGGCTTAAGTTGAAGGGGCATGGGCACTAAAAGGGAGTCACACTCTGGTCTCTAGCCCTAGTTAAACACCAGCATTCTGCACCCGCCACAAGGCCCCAGAGGTTGGTGACATGAGCGGTTGTGCACATTCCTCCAGTTGCTGACTGTGTCACACCCCCTCCCCTGAGACAGCCTAAAGGTGACAGTAGCCTATACCTGTGGAGTGTGGCCCTCCTGTCCCCTACCCCACTGCTGTGAGTTAATTCATTTAGTTTGCTGTCTACCCTGTGTTAGGAGTAGTTCAGGTTCTTAGGTGAGGAAATGGGTGGAGATACCTCAGGAGGCTGAGTCACTGGGCAGGATCTCCCAGCTGGGAAGTAGCTGAGAACCCAGAACGTAAGCAACTGTGGCCAGGCTGGAAGGGCTAAGAGGAATGGGCTGGCAGTGGGGCATCTCAGCTCAGGAATATGGCCTTGTGCCTCCACCCTGCTGACACATGGGGGGTCAATTTGCCTATGTGTTTCAAGGTGGGCATTTGGTGGTTCTGGGTGGGTTGAGTCCCAGAAGGTGCTGAAAGAGGATGAGCCAGCCTGATTTTGTGGGATCTGAACTGGCATTCTCTGCAGGTGGTGAGGGTGTGTGAGAGGACCAAACCGCACCCTGGCCACAACTGTGACCCTTGACTGTGCTTCAGGCTGCATCCTTCATGATTGTTGTGACTATAAACAGCAGGCCAGCAGGCAGGTCTCAGGAAACCCACCCCTCTGTTGACTCATAGGCGAGGCCAGAGTTCATCACCCTTAAAGCAGTTTTGACATCACACTCGGATTGTGACATAGCTTGGAGACCTTGGGGGAGGAACCAGCCAGCTTGAAAAACAAGACTGCTTCTCCCAATTCATGCAGCTCTGGTCTCAGAGCAACTGGACATAGAGGAGACACCCCTCACACACAACCACACGCCCCGCCGGCCCCTCTCTCCCCGCAAGTTTTCAGCAATCCACTTAGGGGCAGCAGTCTTGCTTGAGGTGGCCTGGCAGGGCACAGACTTAATACTCTGCTTTTAGGTGTGTGGCTTCTTCTGCGTACTTCAGTTTTAGCTTTCTACCTTTATGGCTTGGGTTGTTGGTGTTTTTCTCCTTTGTCTGTGACTCTCATCTCCATAGTCAGGCACAGAGCCCAAAGGGATGCTTAGAACAATGCTTAGAACCTCTGACTAGTAGGTTCAATGTATGACAGAGACAGCTATGGCATGCAGTTATTTTGTCACTTCCCCTTTTTTAAAGCTGCCCAATTTTCTGGAATGTCACTTTTCCTTTTTTTTTTTGCAGTTTTTGGCCAGGGCTAGGTTTGAACCTGCCTCCTCCGGCATATGTGGGGCGCCTTACTTCTTTGAGCCACAGGCACTGCCCTTTTCAAATTTTTTTTTTTTTTTTCTTACCCAGTTGCCCAGGTTAGAGCTAGAGGGCAGTGGTGTCATCATAGTTTACTGCAACCTCAAACTCTTGGGCTCAGGCAGTCCTCCTGCCTCAACCTCCTGAGTAGCTGGCACTACAGGCGTGCACCACCATGCCTGAAAGTTTGCTATTATTTCTAGAGATAGAGCCTTGCTATGTTGCTCAGGCTGGTCTTGAACTCTTGGCCTCAAGCAGTCCTCCTGCCTGGGCCCCCCAGAGCACTAGGATTATAGTCATCAGCTAGCACACCAGTCACACTTTGCTTTTTAATAAATTCTAGTGTCCAAATAAACCAATCAAAGGGGAACTGTTCTCCCAAAAGTGTCCTAGAGATTGCTTGCTGCCACCCAACGTGTCCATAAGCACCGGAGTCTGATGCTAATTATATCCTCCACTGGCAGAGTGGAGACTTGAGTCCCGACTGAGTCAGCCAGGTCCACAGAACACATTTTTTGCTTCCTAGAGCCCCTCTGGAAGGATGGAGCCTTCAGTACAGGTAAAGTTTGTGTAATCACTGAACTCCTGTTTTTTTTTTTTTTTTTGAGACAGAGCCTCAAGCTGTCACCCTGGATAGAGTGCTGTGGCATCACAGCTCACAGCAACCTCCAATTCCTGGCCTCAAGCGAGTCTCTTGCCTCCGCCTCCCAAGTAGCTGGGACTACAGGCGCCCGCAACAATGCCCGGCCATTTTTTGGTTGCAGCCGTCATTGTTGTTTGGCGGGCCCAGGCTGGATTCGAACCCACCAGCTCAGGTTTACGTGACTGGTGCCTTAGCCCGTTGAGCCACAGGCGCCGAGCCAATTCTTTTTTTTTTTTTTTTAGAGACAGAGTCTCACTTTGTTGCCCTTGGTAGAGTGCTGTGGTGTTACAGCTCACAGCAATGTCCAACTCTTGGGCTTAGGCGATTCTCTTGCTTCAGCCTCCCAAGTAGTTGGGACTACAGGCGCCCACCAGAACACCCGGCTATTTTTATTGTTGTTGCAGTTTGGCTGGGGCCCCGCCACCCTGGGTATATGGGGCCAGTGCCT
>CAUYRH010106426.1:0-12316 GCA_963574655.1 Perodicticus potto
ACACTCAAAAACCCCCACACTCCTGCCCAAGTTCTCCCAAGGCAGTTCAACCAAGTGCCAAGTCCAAAAGAAACCCAAACAGCTCACAGGCAAGGCCTTTCCAGCCTGCAGTCCCACTGTTGCCCCACCCACAGCCGCCGAATGAACAGATGCAACCACTTGCCCAGTCTCCGCCACTTTTGCCTTCCTCAGGGTGTCCAGAAGCCTCACGCTGTCTCCCTGTGTCCCCAAGGGGAAGTTCCTGGGTAGATCCCACCTGCCAGAGATGCCTGAAGTCTTCTCTCCCCAGTCTCACTGTGCCCAGCCGCAAGGAAGCTGTTATTCGGCTGCCATCTTGCTCCGCCCCCTATACCTATCATTCTTAATTGTGTTGCTTTTTCTAGCATGCTAGTTCCTCTATCTTGTGGTAACAGTGAAGGAGTGAATGTGGAAGGGGACAAAGGGTGCACCTGAAGTCTACTTCTGATTTTTGGTATTGTCATCACCACTAATACCTTATGATCCACAAGTTGAAAGTAAATGAGTTATATTTCCTGGTATTTGTTGTCTGATACCTTGTAAGCAAATAAGGACATAGAACCCATAACTCAGAGTGCTAAAGATATATAATTATGGAAGATGAAGGCATTTGAAGGCTACTAGCTATACCCTCTAAACCTTGAAATTGTTCATTGTTTTTGTTCAAGACTTTGAGTTTTTCCATGAACTGACTTATCCTCAGTGATTTTAGTACTACTCAGGGGCCCTTCTCTAATCAGTGATATTATGTTAAGTTTGGTTTTTATTTCAAAAAATACTTATGTGATGTTTGTGTTTATATAGGACCTAGAAAAGCTTCAAACAAATGTATTGGAAGTTCATAGACAACGCGAAATACTAGCAAAAAGATCATTACATGAACTTTTCCTACAAACTGGGCTAATAAAGTAGTAAGAGCTATTTTAAGAGGTGGATTCTTTCATTATCTTATCTTTGACTGAAATTCACTATAAAAATAACTATTTCTACTTGTCTCTTCATTTGGTCTTGGGTGGCATGGTATTTTGGTGGGAGCATGATTTTTTTTCCAAAAACACTTTAAAATGCTATACAAATTGTAGTGACAATTGTCCTAAAAGCCCCTTATGCAATAATTGCAGTACTGTATGAGGGAATGATGTTCTCCTGTCTAGAATTAAAACACAATAGCTAATATAAGATATTTATATTTGTACTGCTTTTCATTTTCCAAAGTGCCTAATGGACTTTATCTCAGTTATTTGGTGAGTTGATTCCAGCAACATGATGATGAGGGCAGGGTACCTGCATTTTATAAATGAAGAAATTGTAGCCAGAGGTCAAGTGACTTAGCAGAGTTCTCATATATCCCATATGGCATAGTCAGCAAGCACCACGACACAAGCATAATGATAACTGGTCCCATGTACTTTCCATGATGTCAACTGGCTCCTCCAAATAGGAATGGAAACAAATTTCACCCATGTACTATTTTAACCCCCTGATACAGTCAACTAATGATAACTGTGAAGCTCTCAGCATCCCTTCCAGTCTGTGGCTTTATAGCTGTTTCAAATGCTACAAAACATTGTTGCAGTGTAGATTTACCATTCATCTAATGCAGAATCTATACATAGTATTCCCTACTGTAGTAATTGAATGCTTGAGTTTTGGGGTTATTGTAATGACAGAAGATTGAATATATTTTCCTTGATGGGGAGGTAAATCCTTGTTTTTTTTTCAGTAAGTGTTAAATTTTACAGTGAATTACTGGCCAGTCCAAACACTTCCCAAGTAAACAGAACTGCTTCTCCTCTAAAGCACTCCTATGGTTGTCCAAGACATGACTTCCTCGGCTCTCTCTACTTAATAATTGATGTCATTGATGTTGTTGCTATCCTATACACATCATGGCATTTAGATTTTTATCTACTTGGTTGTAAACTCTTGAGATCAGGTACCATGTCTACTTTTGCTCACACCATACTCCTAGATTCTAGAGCAGGAGGAAGCCCAGAGTAGTTGCTCATATTTGTTGATTAGATGGATGAATCAATTACCTGAATTATAGAATCAAAACCATGCTCACTAAGTTTGTGAATGAAATTAGAAGAGTGTACATCTTAAAATACATGGTAAGAATTTTACATGTTATGACAAATGTGAGAAATGGCCAGAAATGAAAGAAAACAAGCATTGATAGGGAAAAAATAGGTAACTATTTTTAGCAATTACTGTTTATACTACAAGTGTGGTCAAAGCATATTTGTATTGAGTTCATATCTAGGCATAATATTGCTAGAGGAACAGTGACAAAGGAAGAGAAGAATAAACTACCTAAGAAACAGGTCCACGTGAAGACTGGCAGTAGTTCTCAGCCTGTGGACCCACAGGAACTGTATTAAAGGGTCGCGACATTCAGAAAGTTGAGAACCACTGGGTTAAAGGACTTGTCAATGCTTCACCAGGGGAAAAGAAAACTTACAGTGCATATGAGAGCAATACAGATATTTAGAGGTCTGTTATGTTTAAAAGGTATTGCATTGGCTAGTACAGGTTATGCAGATTGCCTCTGTCCCACTCCTGACCCCAGGGCACATACCATTACATTTTTTCCCCCTGTGATCTAAGCAGTAAATATCAAGTGATCTAAATTGCAATAAGTGAAACTGTCAAAAAAATTATTAGGCAAACAAACTTTTATACTGTGTATAAGATTTAGAAAAACTATTTTTTTATTTCTAAAGTGATAGGAAAATGAAGCTTTATCTTAACTTTAAATTTACTATCAAGATAAACTGACCTTTTATGGCTTTTGAACACAATGCTTTAAGAAAAATTAAGTAAGCTCACTTTGGATGTTTTTACATTAGCTGACACAATTTTTAAAACATTAAACATTAAAATATTTAAAACATTAAAAACATCATATTATGACTTACACGTTCTTCTTAACAATGTTTTGCAGCATTTGAAACAACTATAAGGCAACAGCTCTGTAATGTTCTCAAAAGAAAAAATATGGAATCATTTTAGCCTCAAAAAAATTATCTTTTAAAAGAGAAATGTTTTAGTATCTTAGTGAACAATGACTTCTTGCACAGAGATACTAGCATTCTATTTGCTTTGAACTTTTTAAAATTTAACCTGCATTCTTGCTGACAAGCAAACTATTTTTAGAAGCTATTCCCCATCCTCAAAGGTGAAACTTTTATTTCTGATTTTATTTTTCCTTAAGTTAGAGAGACTCCTGCAAAACCTATCTGCCATATCTGAGGTCAGAACCTAGTACCAAAATGTGTGGGAGTTAGAGGTTGCAGATTTTATCATTTCATAAGGAAGAACTTTCTGGCAAAGTAAACCATTTAAATAATGGAATGGGCTACTTGTGAAATCATTTTTCAAACAGGAGCTGCAATTTAAAGAATTGTAGAAGGGATTCCTGCAATAGGTGAGAAGCTACCCATGGTTTTAAAATGCTTGTGCATGAGTCAGCATGTTAGATTTTCTTAGGGAACTTATTAAAAATATAAATTCCTGGGCCCCACTGCAGAGATTTTAAGGGAAGGGACCTGGAATCTGTACTTTTGAAAAGTATGTGATTCTGATGTATAACTAGGTTTTGGAATTGCTGAATTAAACGATCTCTAATATCTCTTCCCAAACCAAGAGTCTATAAAGTGAATTCTGAAGATACGCATATCAAGTGGAGGTGGGACCTCTATTAAAAAGGGTCTTCAAAGGATGGAAGAACTGTGGTGAATGAGCAAGGTATAGAATATTATCTTTAGTTTTGCAGAGTCTGGAAACCTTAAAGGAGACTGATACATGCTAATCAAACTCATAATGATCATGTGCTGACTTTATCCCCTTCCAGTGGGAGCCATCTTTTATAGAAGCTTGGATTCTCATGTCCATTCTCTAGATAACCCATTCCAGGATGGCTTAATCTTGCAAGCATAGAATAAGGCAAATACAATCAAATCATCCTTTTTTTTTTCTTTTTTGCTTTTTATCCTGACATTTCAAGCATATGCAAAAAGATAGACTATGTTATGGTACGGAATGGTATGGCATGGTACATGTACCCATAGTATAGTGTAATGTATGCACCCATGACATAGCTCCAACTTGTGGCCAGCTTTTTTCTTTCTAAACAAACCTCTGCCACCCCACTGCAGCCACCAGATTATTTTTTAAAAATCCAAGATATCATATCACTTAATCCATAAATATTTCAGTATGTGTCTCTAAAAGATAAAGATTATTTCTAAAGTATAATCATAATGGCTTTGTCACAATTAAAAGAAAATTGGCAATTACTTAGTATAAAATATACAGCCCAGTGTTCAAATTTTCCTGGTTGTCATTTTTGTTCTTTAGTTGTTTGATTCATATCCAAATAAAGATCAGGATTCCCCAGGAAAGGGAATAACATTGTAATTGGTGGATGTGTCTCCTAGGTTGTTGTTTGTTGTTTTAATGGTTTATAGAGTTTAATAGATAATGTTCCATCTAGCTTTAAATGAGGACTCTAGGCGATGATTTATAGGTTTTTTTTTTTTTGAATCTAGAGATAATATTTTACTTTCCTCCTTCCAATTTTTAGTATAACTTTATCTAGATATAATTTGTATGCCATACTAATGACCCTTTTAAGTAGATAATTAAATGGGTTTTAGTTGGGCAACCACCATGACAATCAATTTCAGAACATTTTCTTTACCTCTAAAATAAATTCCATACCCTTTAGCTACCACCTCTCCAATATTCCCATGTATCCCCAGTCCTAAGCAATCACTAATCCTTTATTGTATCTATATATCTGCTTATTTTAGAATCATATAAGATGTAGTCTTTTGTGACTGGCTTCTTTCACTTAGCATAGTATTTTGAAGGTAAATGCATGTTATAGTTTGTATCAATACTTCATTAGTTTTAGTGGCTAAATAATATTTCAGATTATGAATATATTACATTTTGTTTAGCCATTCATCAGTTGATAGACCTTTGTGGGGTTTTTGTCACTTTTGGCTATTATGAATAATGCTGTAATAATCATGTAGGAAGTTGTGTGTGCATATGTGCTTTCATTTCTCTTGATTGTATAACTGGGAGTAGAATTGCTAGATCTTATGGTAACTCTATGCCTAACTATTTTGTATTTCATGTTAATGTGAGGGTACAAACAACTAGGTTATAATGTTTGTATTTGTTAGGTACAGTCCCTCATGTAGTTGTGTCCGGCATCCAAGAAGTGTGCCACATACTCTTAGGTCGTGACCATCGTGGGAGCACACTAATCCCCCTCCCGCTATATGATAGTTTTCAGAAACTGCCAAACTGTTTTCCAAAATGGCTGTGGCATTTTACATTCATACCAGCAGTGTAAAGGTTACACTTCACATTTTATCTCTATCCTCTTTAACACTCGATATTAACTGACTTTTTGATTAACTGACTTCACACACCATCCTAGCAGGTATGAAGTGATAGATAATTCATTGTAGTTTTGATTTGCACTTCCCTGATGACTAATGATGCAAATCATCTTTTCAAGTGATTATTAATCATTTTATGTCTTTGGAGAAAAGTCTATTCAAATTTTTTTTGCCCATTTTTTAACTAGACAATCTTTAGATATTTGAGTTGTAACAATTTTTATGCTTCCTAGATATAAATCCCTTATCAGATACATGATTTACAAGTAGGCTAGAACCTCTATAAGTTTACTGTCTACGCGACTGCAACAAACTGGTCAACATACAGAGGTGGCCAACATAAGGAACTAGGCCTACTATACTGATACATACATGTGATTATGCTCAAACTATGAAAATTAAGTCAACTTAAAGAGGTGGTCAACGTAAGCAGATGATCAACTACAGAGGTTCTACTGTATTTTCTCTTATACTGTGAGGTTTTTTTGTTTTTTTGAGACAGAGTCTCACTATGTCACAGTTGGTAGAGTGCTGTGGCATCACAGCTCACAGCAACCTCAAACTCCTGGCTTAAGCGACTATCTTGCCTCAGCCTTCCAAGTAGCTGGGATTACTGATGCCTTCCCAGCTATTTTTTTTTTTGTTGTAGTTGTCACTGTTTGGCAGGCCCAGCCTCATTGCAACCCACCAGCCTGTGTATGTGACCAAACACCTAGCCGCTGAGCTACAGGTGCTGAGCCTATACTGTGAGGTTTTTTTCTTTATTTTTCATAGTCACCTTTGAAGCACAACAGTTTTTCATTTTAATGAAGTCCAATTTACCTATTTTTTTTTCTTTTGCTGCTCATGCTTTTGATATTTCATATCTATGAATCCACTGCCTAACCCCAAACCATAAAGACTTACTGCTATGTTTTCTTTTAATAGTTTTATAGTAATTCATTTTGAGTTAATTATTGTATGTGCTGCAAGGTAAGGTTCCATGAATAAATATGAACCTGAAAGAGCCAATACTTTAAGATGGATCCCAAGTGACTTAGGCTTAAATTTTAAAAAGAGCCAAATAATCCTTTGCTGGAGAGCATTCACACAATTATTTGGAGTTCCCTGCAAACACACGCCTCTGTCTAACTTTGGGATTTGCAGAGTTCACCTGAACCAACCAATCAGGACTCAGATGTATTGACCAATCAAGGCTTATCTGTATCAAACAATCAGAACTCAACTGTGGCAACCAATCAGAACTAAGCAAGTTTGAATCCTTTATTTGCATAAATGGACTTGATCAGAAACCTTGGTAGAAACTTATAAAATCTGGACTCTGCCTTTGTTCCCTGGAGTGCACCTTCCTCTTAAGTGGAAAGCAACATCTTCCTGATTTGAAAGCTGTTCACAGGACTAAAATCTTTCCTCCAGATTCATTTGCAGAGAAATTTTGTTCACAGGTCCATTTTCATTCTTCTGCATGTAGCTATCCTATTATGTGAGCACCATTTTTTGAAAAAAATATTCTTTCCCCAATAAATGACCTTGGCACCCTTATTGAAAATCTATTGACCACAGACACATGGGTTTATTTTTAAACTCTCAATTCTAGACCACTGATCCACTTATTATGCCGGTACTACACTATTTTGGTAATTGCAGTTTTGTAGTAAGTTTCAAAAGTGAGAAGTGTGCGTCCTATATCCTTGTTCTTTTTCAACATTGTTTTAGCTACTCTGAGCCCCATGAGTTTACATATGGATTTTAGGATCAGCTTGTAAATTTCTGCAAAGAAGCCAGCTGGGATTCTCATAGGGATTGTGTGGAATCTATAGGTCAACTTGGAGAGTATTTCCATCTTAATAATATTGTCTTCCAATCTACAAATGCAGGATGTTTTCCATTTATTTAGATATTTAATTTCTTTCAACAATGCTTTGTAGTTTTTAGGA
This sequence comes from Perodicticus potto, assembly GCA_963574655.1. Taxonomy (NCBI): domain Eukaryota; kingdom Metazoa; phylum Chordata; class Mammalia; order Primates; family Lorisidae; genus Perodicticus; species Perodicticus potto. The sequence goes on from CAUYRH010106426.1 coordinate 7,376, forward strand.
GTATTAATTTTGCACTCCTTTTTAAAATTTTCCTCCTAAACATTGTATTCCTTTTGATGTTATTGTAAATGAAAATTTTTCTTACTTTTATTTTCTGATTCCCTCTTACAACTATTTGTTGAAGAAACCACACTGTTTGGGGGTAGGATTTCTCTCCCTGACACACACACACACACACACACACACACACAAGCACATGCACCCTAAACCCAAGTCTAAATGTTGTTGCTTACATCTCTGTGATGTTATTTAATATCTTTGTCCTTGCATTTTCCAAAAAATCCATAGTTATATTTGGAGACTTGCTCAGGTTCAAATTCCATTTGTGACAAAAAATACATAATAGGTGCTGCTTTGCTTTTTTCTCAGGGAGCATATGATATCTAGTTATTATTTCTTTTGTAATGTTAGAAGACATTAATAATCATTACCTAGATTGATCCAGAGCTATACTTTTATTAATCCTTAATTTATTAGGTGGAAATCTAAGGAAAACCTTTTCCTCACCAACTATTTGGTTACGCCTAGGAAGAGTGTATATGAGAAAATCAGTTTGAATGTTTGATTCATTCTTTTTATTTACCAGCTTCAGAATAATGTGCTAGGTTTCTACAAGTTGACCAATTACATTTTTAAGTATTTTTATGAACTTGTATATTTAAACATACTTGATATATTTCAATCCATTGTAGTTTATTCTCTTTACTAATGCTTAAATTGCTCCATGTTTGGCTAGAGAGAGCCTGTTCAAATTGGCTCCAAGTCCTTCATTTTTATTTTTTTAAACCACTACAATAATGGTACCATTTCAAGTCTTTTGACATGACCTTAGTAGTGTTTGTTACCTTCCTTGCTATCTGGTGTGACAAGATATTCCAGGTTTATTTTGGATATTTCTTGCCACAGATTTGGAATCAACCATTTCTCTAAGAAATCTTGGTTCATTTTAATGGGAAATGATATTTAGAACCAACATCTGGACAGTGAAGGTGCTCTTTGGCCCTGGGATCTTCCCTGTTTCTACCTGTTTTTAGTGGACAGAGCTTAAACATATGTATGTTTTTAAAATAACAAAATTAAATTCATATTGATGCTTTTAACAATTAGATAATCTTAAGATTATTTTTTCAGACTATGGAAAATTATCCCTATTCCATATCGCCCATATGTCAAGTGATAAAAAAAAAAAAAAAGTATTTATCATCAGACACAGTGACTTGTTTTTGAACAATGATGAGTAAATAATTGACAAACTCTTACTATCCAATTTCTTCTTTACCTAACTATGGCTACCTTATTTTCTGAATAAAAAATTAGATGGTCTCATGATTATTATGATAAGTATGGGGACAACAGAACAAAAAAAATATTTGAAATAAGGAGTATGGACAATATGAACTGTATAGTTGGCACATAGAAACTCTAGGCCAGCTACTCGGGAGGCTGAGGCAAGAGAATTGCCTAAGCCCAGGAGTTGGAGGTTGCTGTGAGCAGTGTGACGCCACGGCACTCTACCGAGAGAGATAAAATGAGACTCTGTCTCTACAAAAAAAAAAAAAAGAAAGAAAGAAAGAAAAGAAACTCTAGGCCAACGATTGCAAACACATTGTCTCATCTGTGTAAGTCATTACTAATTACTCTTTCCTACTGAGCTGGGTAAACCTTGGAATCCTCCACAGAATAATTCTACAGGAAACCACTACAAATCAATGAAGATGACATATTCTTGCCATCATGTTCAACACAAACCAATATTCTTCTGTTACCACATTACAACTTTGTACAACTGATTGTAATAGTAGTTGCTAACTAGGGTCCTGAGGTGTACTAGTCCTGTTAGTAGGTATTCCATAAACAAAAGGAATTTGTGTTCACAGAGTTTCAGAAGTAGTGGGTTAAAAAATATAACATATTCCTTTACTTCAGGGCTCCAAGAACCCTCAGTGTTCTAATATGCATTGTGGCTCTTCAGGAAGAAAAATAGTATGCAGTGTTTATGAACTTATAGGAACTATTCATAGAACCCTGCTGTACATAGATAGCATCTTATGAAGGCTGAACTAGGCTTTTCTTTTAAATTAATCACATTCCAATTATGTCTTCTTGAAGTCCAGGTCAAGTATTTCAAACTGATCAGGATGGAAGATTTTTGGAGATAATTAATCTTGTTCATTGAATGTTGAATTTCATGCATGTGTTTATGTATGTGTGTGTGTCACTCCCTGAAGGTAACCTTATCTCTCACATATAAATGCAAATTTGGTTTAGCCTCCTATCTACTGACCACACCAATTCTATTTCTGGGTGTTTTTGTGTGCAACTGCATTGTAAAGATAGGAATATATTATTTCCATTATGCATGTAGGGCATAGTTTGACAGATCTCCATGATGATCATTTGCAATAGTCTCATTGTAGACCCACAAAACCATTCATAGATGTTTGAGTCTTTGTGCTGTCTGTTTTGTGCTGTTCCCTCACAACTAGTGGTAGATATGTTGCTTCTGTTCTAGATGGACATTAGTTGTTTTCCAAGTGGCTTCTAGAGAGTCTTTGAATATTACAGAGGATTTTGCTTACTTCTAGGAGTTCCAACATTCTCCAAATGTGTAATGCCTTCAAAAGTTATGAAACCCTGACTACAGAACTATGTACTCAAGAGTAGAAAATAGAAGGCCCTTAAAATTTGCAAGTAAGTTTGGGGGTTTCTGAGAAATGATAAAACTGCTTGAAAATAGCATCTACATATATGAAAAGGATAAAGGAGTCTACATTATTACACCTGAAGATGAGAACAGTTCTGAATAACACCTGAACTGTTATTTAGATCAGTTCACAAAACAATTTATCAGGATGCAGAGAGAAAGCTTTGGACCATCAGTATATTTATTTTTTTCTCATTCTTTTCAAATGTCTATGTTGAAGTATTTTAATGTATATGCATTATAATGGAAAGTGTATATGCACAGTATATGTACATAATCCATAAATATAAATATATATATATTATTTATATATATATATATAGGGGCCCATGCCCAATAGTATTTTAATGTATATGCATTATAATGGAAAGTGTATATGCACAGTATATGTACATAATCCATAAATATAAATATATATATATAATTTATATATATATATATATATATATATATGGGCCCATGCCCAATAGTACTTTTACAGTTCAGAATGTTCAAGTACATAAAATTGATTTAGGAGAGTATGTTCATCTGTTCATCTCTTCTCCAGAAGAGTGTTTTAGTGTGGGGAGTGAGGCTGGCTTAAATAGTAGCACAAGGATTGACTTTGACCCATTTATTCTGTTTTAAAATAACAATTATTGATGATATAGCATTCATTTGTATTCAAAAAATCTTTTCTGGGCATATTCTATGCACAAAGAATTGCAATAGGCTCTGGGGATATGATGGTGAACCTAAACTTTTTGTCAATATAGTTTCCTATGGAAGACAGCTGTCAACCAATTAATCATACACTTAAATATACCCTCATAAATGGGTGAGTGTTATGAAGGACAAATACAGCAAGCTACAGGCTGTGAGAGAATAAATGGGGCACCATCTGTGTTCAGGGGATATCAAGAAAGGTCATCCTAAGAGTGATATTTAAGCTGGGGCCTACAGGGATTGAGCCAGCAGTTGTGAAGAGGTAGAGAGTGGCCTTGATGGAGGGGGAACATGCATGAGGACCTTAAGGGGACACATGGAGTGAGAGCCAGTGCCAAACAGAGTTTCAAACAAGGAGGAAGCTTCAGAGATGTACATGCTGATAGAGGGGTACAGTGCAAGCTAAATTGCCTCAGTATATTTTTCTTTGATTTGAGAAAAAAGAAATCACAAACTGGTTGGAGGTATTAGAGTGCCCAGGAAACAAGAAGGGAATAGCTAAGCTAAGCTTGGTGGCTCATGCCTGTTATCCTAGCAGTCAGGGAGGACAAGGTGGGTGGATTGCTGAATTTAGGAGTTTGAGATCAGCCTGAACAAAGCAACCTCCAAATAAAAATAGAAAGAAAAAAAAAACAAAAACTAGCTGGGTTTTGTGGTGGGAGCCTGTAGTCCTGAGTTTGACATTGCTGACAGCTATGATGTCTGAGGGCGGGTAACAGAGTGAGACTCTGTCTCAAAAAAAAAAAAAAAATAGTGAGAAGGAGCAAGATGGCGGCTGAGTAACAGCTCCCTTGCAACTTGGCACGGACTCATCAAAACCCTAGTCCAGACGCACGGCAACTTAAAGAGCAAGAGGAAGTGAAAGGAAAATTATGGCAAAGAAACAGATAAAAGAAATCACTTATGAGGAAGAATCAGCAGAAAACTCCTGGCAACATGAAAAACCAGTCCAGAGCAACCCCCCCAAGGGACCGTGAGGTAGCTACTGCAGAGGATTCCACCTACAAAGAAATGTTAGAAATGACAGAAAGGAATTTAGAGTACAGATGATGACAATAATGAAGGAAATGATGGAAACAATGAAGGAAACTGCTGATAAAGTGGAAAATAACCAAAAAGAAATCCAAAAACAGAATCAAATAAGAGATTAATGATATGAAGATATAAAAAGGATATAGCAGAGCTGAAGGAACTGAAGCAGTCAATTAGAGAACTTAAAGATGCAATAGAAAGTATTAACGATAGATTAGACCATGCAGAAGAAAGAATGTCAGAGGTAGAGGACAAAGCTCTTGAGATAACTCAGATCTTTAAAGAGGCAGAAAAGAAGGGAGAGAAAGCAGGACATTCACTGACAGAATTATGGGATTTTATGAAGCTTTCAAACATATGAGTTATAGGTATCCCAGAAGGGGAAGAAGAATGCTCCAGGAGAATGGAAGCCATACTAGAGAAAATTATAAATGAAAATTTCCCAAATATCACCAAAGATTCTGACACACTCCTTTCAGAGGGATATCAGACCGCAGGTT
>CAUYRH010106428.1:0-21259 GCA_963574655.1 Perodicticus potto
GTCCCAGCTACTTGGGAGGCGGAGGCAAGAGACTCGCTTGAGCCCAGGAATTGGAGGTTGCTGTGAGCTGTGATGCTACTGCACTCTACCCAGGGTGACAGCTTGAGGCTCTGTCTCAAAAAAATATATATTAAAAAATTAGCTGGGCGTGGTGACCTGTACCAGTAGTCCCAGCTTCTCAGGCCTGGGCGACATAATGAGTTCCTGCATGGAAAAACAAAACAAAACAATACTAAACAAAAACCCACTATTAGTCTATGGAATGTTATAAACAATTAATATGATGAAGCTGAATGTAATGTAGTATGAGGAGCAAATAGTTGGCAATGTTCTTGTGAAATGCAGAGAAGTTGGTGTTTGGAAATGCAGGGAAGGGATCTGAAAATTTCGGGATTTATCCCCAGCGCTAGGACGAGCCAGGCTGCGGGGGCGAAAAACCATGGATTTGAGACCCAGCCTCGTAGGTATTGAACACTCGGTGGAAAAGAGCCTTTCAGGGAGAATGGAAGGTCTGGGGACTCCATAGACTGCAACCCCACCCACCCACGACCCCACACTTCTAGCCGGACCCTCTGCCAATATCCCACATCTGGGGACATGCGGGTCTGCAGCGCCTGTATTACCCAGAGTGAGTTTCAGGGCCGGGTCTGAGATAGCTGCGCAGGAACTGGACAGGAGGTCCAGGGGGGCCTGTGCCTGCCCAGTCCCACCCTGAAGGCCAGAAGGGACCGCGTGGAGGCCCGGGTCCCGCCACAGCCGGTTCCAATCAGCCCCATCTCCACAGTCTGCAGGACCCCCACTCCCCACGCTCACCATTTCTCGGCTTCTGGAGTGTCCTTAGGTTTTCCTAGGACTTTTGCAACCAGCCAAGTCACAGCTTAACAGACTCTGCCGCTAAGGTACCGGTGGCCTCTCAGGACAGTGCAAAACCGAAGGCCAGATGATCCAGCGAAGACCCAACATTTGTGGACCTTCCCGCCCTCCTCTCAGAAGCGAACCTGATTGGACAGTTTGCAATACATCGCTGCTGATTGGGTAGTGTTCCAGGCCCCGCCCCCAGGGGAAGAGCAAGAAAGGATAGGGTGTGGCTGAGTGGATCCTTCCTGGCCACACCCCTTGAGGGGACTGGGGCTTCCTTTTCCTACCTGGGACCTGGCCCTCACCCTGGGGATAATGGCACCAAAACTTGCATCAGCCTTTCCAGAGGAGACACTGGTGTATTCTCGTCCTCAATGGGCTTTCTCCTCTTTTTTTTTTTTTTTTTGAGACAGAGTCTCACGACGTCACCCTTGTAGAGTGCTGTAGCGGCACAGCTCACAGCAACCTCAAACTCTTGAGCGTAAGCGAGTCTCTTCCCTCATCCTCCCAAGTAGCTGGGACTACAGGCGCCCGCCACAACACCGGGCTATTTTTTGGTTGCAGTTGTCTTTGTTGTTTAGCAGGCCCAGGCCAAACCCCGCCAGCCTTGGTGTATGTGGCCGGTGCCCTACTCACTGAGATATGGGTACTGAGCCGGCTTTTCCTTCTTGTTCCTCCTGGACACCGAGTCACAAGTTCGCGCAGGAAATTGGCGATCCAGTGTTCAGTGGAGCAATCACCTAGTCTCAGATCATGAGAGAATGTTCAAGTCTGGTCACTGGAAGAGGAGGGAGAGCTTGATGTCCTCCAGGTGTCCTGAATTTTGGAATAGGCATGGCAAAAGCTTTTTCACACCTTATCTCTTAACCTATTTTCACCAAGAAAATAATAACATTCCAACAACGAAATAAAAGTATTAAGTGCATGGACATACTGGAGTTATGTGGCATCAATATTGCTTAAAGGAGTAAAAAGGGATGTAAAGCAAACATTTGAACTGTTTGAGATAACTGGCCTGGTTCACTCACAGTTCATGAGGAAAAACCTACATTCAGAAGATTAAACATGTTCTCAAGCATGGAAGCCAGACTGTGACTGCTAAGATGGAGCCACAGAGTGAATCAGTCCCTGGTGATGAAGCCCAGAAACCTAAGGATTTATGTCTGGCTCAACATGCCCTCCTGTCTCCTGATCACAGTGTGGAAGGGCTGCCTCCTTCAAGACCTTCATTTTCACCAGCAGGAAACTCTCACTTGGAATCAGTTTAAGCTTCTGTCCGAAGTAAAGTGTCAAATTCATAAACTCTTTCTCCAGGAGACACCCAAAAAGGTCTTTCTCTGAGCCTGACCTTCCCAAATTTTCTTCACAAATTATAATCTGACTCCTTTAACTTTATTCATGCCACAACCAAAACAGTGTCCAGGAATGGCCCAAAGGCATCAGAGATACCACCTCAGAAACCACAGGCACCCCCACCCCCACCCCGCCAACTACATCTGCACATAGGCAGCCAGCTTTCCTGTGCTCTGCAGTTTCTCAGAATCCACACTCTTGCCATGGCTGTTCTATGCAGCTGGAGGCCTCTTCTGGGAGGACAAGCTGCCTGGGAAGCCCTGAGGGGAACCCCACTTTTGTTTTCTCTTTGTTGTGTGAAGGATCACCTATTATTTTACAAATAAGTCTTGCCAGGTGTTTTCTGAGCCTGCTCCATTCCTGGTCATGGGTGGTAACTGTCATATCTCCTGTTAATGTGGTTGGTTTCAAATAACCTAATTTGTAATGTCTAGCTCCCAAAATAGGAAAAAGAAAAATGAAAGGTAAAAAACAGTGCTGGCTTTCATCCCCACTTTTATTTTTTTATTTTTATTTTTTTGTAGAGACAGAGTCTCACTTTATCGTCCTCGGTAGAGTGCCGTGGCGTCACACAGCTCACAGCAACCTCCAACTCCTGGGCTTAGACTATTCTCTTGCATCAGCCTCCCAAGTAGCTGGAACTACAGGCGCCCACCACAATGCCCGGCTATTTTTCTGTTTTGCAGTTCGGCCGAGGCTGGGTTTAAACCCTCCACCTTCGATATATGGGGCCGGCGCCCTACTCGATGAGCCACAGGTGCTGCCCCATCCCCACTTTTTAAAAATGTACAATACTGGCTCGGCGCCTGTGGCTCAACGGGCTAAGGCGCCAGCCACATACATCTCAGCTGGTGGGTTCAAATCCAGCCCGGCCCGCCAAACAACAATGACGGCTGCAACCAAAAAATGGCCGGGTGTTGTGACGGGTGCCTGTAGTCCCAGCTACTTGGGAGGTGGAGGCCAAAGACTCGCTTGAGCCCAGGAATTGGAGGTTGCTGTGAGCTGTGATGCCACAGTACTCTATCCAGGGTGACAGTTTGAGGCTCTGTCTCAAAAAAAAAAAAAAAAGTACAATACAAATGATTTAACAGTCCCAGATCATCCCTGTGGGCCAAGTGGTTGACTCCAACATCCTGGATCCAGAAGCCAAGGTTAGTGCAGCCTCTAAGCCTCAGCCTCTGTTTCTAATAGGGTGAGCAGGTGGCCATCTCACACAAGGTCTTTCACATTGCAGATGATGGACCAGTTCATGTTGCATCTATTAATTCCTCCCACATCTGTGTGCACTGTTCTGCAAGCTGGTCCTGCCTATGGTCTCAGCGACCCTGGCATTACAGGGATCCTGTCCAAGATGTTAGTGTGAAACCTTAGGTGACAAGCAGTGCCAGCCCTTTAAAAGTCCTTGAAAAACTTAAGCTATCAGGGGAGGAGCTTGCAAAAACGGGGAAAGAGGGCTGCAGCAAGGGCTGACCAACTTTTTCTTTTGTGTAAAGAGAAGCACAGATCTTGTGAAGCAGAGCACAGATCTGCAATATGTGTATTTGGAAAACTCAATTCTTTTTGTGTCTACTGGCTTCAACAAGCTTCCTACACAACTGCATGCTTTAGGGATGGGCGTAGGGATGGATAGCTTATACTCTGCTAAGAGCTAAAATTGCATGAAATTAACCTTAATTTACTATTCCTTGGAAATAATTTACAGTCCTTTCCTTGGAAATAATTTACTTAACTTACAGTCCTTTCCTTGGAAATTGCAAACCTTCAATAAACTCCAGGGTTCCAAAAATAACTATATCAGACATCAGACACATCCCTCATGCTTCTTACTCTACCATCAACTCAGCACTTTCTGTCCTGAATTTTTGTACTAAGCTATTTCAGACCAAGAGCAGTGGTTCACACCTGTAATCCTAGGACTCTGTAAGGCTGAGATGCATGGTTCTCCTGAGCTCAGGAGTTCAAGATCAGCCTGAGCAAGAGTGATACCCCCATTTCTACTAAAAATAGAAAAAAAAAAAAAAAACTAGACTGGCATTGTGGTGGGTGCCTGTAGTCCCAGCTACTTGGGAGACTGAGGCAAGAGAATCACTTGAGCCCAAGAGTTTGAGGTTGCTATATGACGCGCCAGCATTCTACCATGGGTGAGACTTTATCTTAAAAACCAACCAAACAAAAAAACCTATGAAAAGTTAAATTGTATAAATGAAACTAGACTATACAGTATTACCTTTCCTTATATCAAATGTGTATCCATATACTATGTAATAAAAGTCTTCCAAGAAACTGCTTAGAGACATTATCCAGAAAGGGAGCCTAAGAAGCTTCCTCTTGGTGGTGCCTGTGGCTCAAAGGACTACGGCACCGGCCCCATATGCTGGAGGTGGCAAGTTCAAAACCAGCCCCGGCCAAAAACTGCAAAAAAAGCTTCCTCTTGTGGTAAGGGTAGCATTATAATCTTCACAGCCTATCTGGGGTGTGGATTTCTCAGGATTGTGTTGGCAACTCCGGTGTTCACAGCAGGTGATGGTCAGTTTTCCCTCAATGAACAGATGAAAGGATAGGCAGAATAGAAGTTAATAAGATGAACAAGGTACTAACCCAAATATCACAGTGTGTCCTGGATGTCAATTTTAATTGAATAATTTAAATTGAGATACATGGGTTGGTGCCTGTAGCTCAAGCAGCTAAGGCACCAGCCACATGCACTGAAGCTGGGGGGTTCGAATCCAGCCTGGGCCTGCCAAACAACAATGACAACTACAACAACAAAAATAGACAGGCATTGTGGCAGGAGTCTGTAGTCCAGCTACTTGGGAGGCGGAGGCAAGAGAATCGCTTGAGTCCAGGAGTTGGAGGTTGATGTGAGCTATGATGCAACAACACTCTACACAGGGCAACAGCTTGAGTCTCTGTCTTAAAAAATGAAAAAAAAAAAAAAATATCCAGGCGTTTTGGTGGGCGCCTGTAGTCCCAGCTACTTGGGAGGCTGAGGCGAGAGAATCCCCTAAGCCCAGGAGTTGGAGGTTGCTGTGAGCTGTGTGATGCCACAGCACTCTACTGAGGGCGATAAAGTGAGACTCTGTCTCTAAAAATAAATATAAATAAATAAATAAATAAATTGAGATACAGGAGAGAGCCACGGGTAGATTGAATCGTTTCCTTTCTTTCTTTCTTTCTTTCTTTCTTTCTTTCTTTCTTTCTTTCTTTCTTTCTTTCTTTCTTTCTTTCTTTCTTTCTTTTTTGCAGTTTTTGGCCAGGGCTGGGCTTGAACCCGCCACCTCCAGCATATGGGGCTGGCACCCTACTCCTTTGAGCCGCCCATAAATCTTTTCCTTTCTGAAAGGAAATGCTATGTATACAATGCTTAGGATTTAGCTGCAGAAATGACTGGGTAGGTCAGTGGTGATGGGATGGGGTTGATCGAGAGTTTGACATGAGAAAACTGAACATGTACACATCCCAGGCACAGAGAGCATGATGCCAGCCATGAACTGATGCAGGTTCAAGAGACGCTGAACCAGGAAAAACCATGGAAAAAATCACATCTGATTAGTTGTTTTACATAACAATTTGTTATTGTGAAGAACACGTTTTGCTGCCAATTTTATCTTCTTAAAAGAGAAGGATTTGCTAGGGTTATTTTTGTTTTTAACTTTTTTTTGAGACAGAATCTTACTCTGTCGCCCTGGGTTGCATGTCCTGGCATCATCGTAGCTCATAGCAACCTCAAACTCTTGGGCTTAAGTTATGGCTCATGCCTATAATCCTAGCACTCTAGGAGGTCCAGGTAAGGTGGATCTCCTGAACTCAGGAATTCAAGACCAGCCTACGCAAGAATGAGATGCTATCTCTACTAAAAATAGAAAAATTAGTGGGACTTTGTGGTGGGCACCTGTAGTCCCAGCTGCTCAGGAGGCTGAGGCAAGAGGATCATTCAAGCTCAAGAGTTTGAGATTGCTGTAAGCTATGACACCATGGCACTCTACCCAGGGCACAGAGTGAGACTCTGTTTCAAAAATAAAAAAGTAAATAAGGACATTCTGTAGGCATGTCTCTAAATTTAATAGAAAATAGAACATATTCCAAATCACAAAAGGGACCAAAATACTACTCTTACAAAATGATTGACTAGCAATTATCATTAATTAGTTTTACCTCCACTCCATTCTTCCTGCTATCTAGGCAAAAATTAGTATAATTAGCAAGGGAGAATTAAGTTCATATCCTGACAGCATTTAATACCCAGAAATGACTCACATCATTAAATAGCAATCAGTGAGTCTAAAGCTAAACAATTCTATAATTCTATTAAGAATCTTCATACTGGGCTTGGCGCCTGTAGCTCAGCGGTTAGGGCATTGTCCACATGCACTGGAGCTGGTGGGTTTGAACCTGGCCCCTGCCTGCTAAACAAGCTAAAAATATAGCCTGGGGCAGTGCCCATAGCTCAGTGGGTAGGGCACCGGCCACATACACCGAGGCTGGTGGGTTCAAGCCTGGCCTGGGCCTGCTAAATGACAATGACAACTGCAGCAAAAAAACCATAGCCGGGCATTGTGGCAGGCACCTGTAGTCCCAGCTACTTGGGAGGCTCAGGCAAGAGAATCACTTAAGCCCAAGAGTTTGAGGTTGCTGTGAGCTGTGACGCAATGGTACTCTACCAAGGGTGACATGGTGAGACTCTATCTCTAAATAAGTAAATAAATAAATAAATAAATAAAATAAAATAATAGCCAGGCATTGTGGCGAGTGCCTGTAGTCCCAGCTACAAGGGGGGCTGAGGCAAGAGAATCACCTGAGCCCAAGAGTTTGAGGTTGCTGGGAGTGTGATGTCATGGTACTCTACCAAGGGTGACAAAGTAAGACTCTGTCTCAAAAAAAAAAAAAGAATCTGTTGCAGCTCATATAGCCTATGGCTAGGAGTGAGAGTTATAAGAAATACCTGTATAGCTCAATAATGGAACACCTGGGTGAAAAGGGGATGAAGAGGGAATTAGCTCTCCTGACAAGCATGAGAGCTCGAGAGATGAGAGCAGTGGTGAATTGGCAGTCTGTACACCTGTGGTGTTGAGAGGCACAAGATGAGCCTTATATTAGGCTGGAGGAGAAGGCAGTCAGGAGTGTGCGCATTCTATCACGGACTTGCTTACTCTGACTCTGTCTTCTCTCCTGCCTGCAGAATGCTAGCACGGCATCTCTCTGCTGAAGATTGATCACCACGCTCTGCTAAAGACTAAGATCTATCTTTCTAAGAAGAGTGCTTTATTCTCTCTAAGACTCAGTCTCTCTCTCCAGCTAAAGTAGTTAGCCCTCAGGCACCTAAGAGAAACTGAACCAGAGCAAGGTAACTTAGTGGTCCATGTCTAGAACCTAGTTAAGCCAGGCCCGAGACCTGGCCAGTCCTGAGCCCTGACAAGTGGTGTCAGAAGTGACATGTGACAAGAATCCTCCTACCGATGAATCCCGTAGTCACTTATGTATTACTGTAATTTATTATACCTTCTTTAATAATAGATTGAGTACTGGTGGTCTATGGCAAAGGGCACTCATAACAGCATGATTTAACTTTTGGAATTATAAGTGAAGGAAAAATTAGGATCAAGAAAAAACTTGGGCTTGGTGCCTGTGGCTCAAGCAGCTAGGGCGCCAGCCATGTACACCTGAACTGGCGGGTTCGAATCCAGCCCGGGCCTGCCAAACAACGACGGCTGCAACCAAAAAATGTCTGGGCGTTGTGGCGGGCGCCTGTAGTCCCAGGTACCTGGGAGGTGGAGGCAGGAGACTCGATTGAGCCCAGGAATTGGAGGTTGCTGTGAGCTATGATGCCACAGCCCTCTATCCAGGCTGACAGCTTGAGGCTTTGTCTCAAAAAAGAAAAAAAAAAAAAAACCAACTTGTAAGTATATAAGCAAGTAAAATTTCCAAGAGGAAAAAAAATCCCTGACGTTATGCATACATAGTAATATTGGCTCAGAATGTTGAATAAATAACTTGTTAGCATTATAAGCTTTGATCTATGATGACAATGGAACATTGTAATACGTATTCTCAATAAATTAAAAAGACAGTAACATTTGTTACTATACTAGTTGATTAAAAAAAGTTAATAAGGGTGGCGCCTGTGGCTCAAAGGAGTAGGGCGCCAGCCCCATATGCCAGAGGTGGCGAGTTCAAACCCAGTCTCGGCCAAAAACTGCAAAAAAAAAAAAAAAACAGTTAATAAATCCAGGCTCAGTGGCTTCTCTGTAATCCTGTGGAAGGCCAAAGCAGGAGGATTGCTTGAGGTCAAGAGTTCAAGAACAGAGACACCTGCTCCAGACCAGGTGCCGCCATGCCCAAGTGTCCTAAGTGTGACAAGGAGGTGTACTTTGCTGAGCAGGTGACCTCTCTGGGCAAGGACTGGCACCGGCCCTGCCTCAAGTGTGAGAAATGTGGAAAGACGTTGACCTCTGGGGGTCATTCCGAGCATGAAGGCAAGCCCTATTGCAACCACCCTTGCTACTCTTCCATGTTCGGGCCCAAAGGCTTTGGGCGGTGTGGAGCTGAGAGTCACACTTTCAAGTAAACCCAGGTTGTGGAAACCCTGTCTCCTGCCGCCTGCAGGGCCATTGTTCAGGCAGATGTTAGGCCTCACCTTGGACACACAGGATTCTCTTGTACCCCTTGTGCCTTCAATAAACTTATAACACTTGGGAAAAAAAAAAAAAGAGTTCAAGAACAGCCTGAGAAGAGCAAGACCCCATCTCTACAAAAAATAGACAAATTAGGGTGACGCCTGTGGCTCAGTTGGTAGGGCGCCGGCCCCACATACAGAGGTTGGTGGTTCAAACCCGGCCCCAGCCAAACTGCAACAAAAAAATAGCCAGGCATTGTGGCTGGCACCTGTAGTCCCAGCTACTCGGGAGGCTAAGTAAGAGAATCGCCTAAACTCAGGAGTTGGAGGTTGCTGTGAGCTGTGTGACGCCAGGGCACTCTACGGAGGTCGATAAAGTGAAACTTTGTCTCTACAAAAAAAAAAAAAAAAAAAAAACCCAGACAAATTAGCTGAGTGTCATGGCATGTGCCCATAGTCCAGCTACTAGGAGCCCAGGAATTTGAAATTGCAGTGAGCTATGATGACACTACTACACTCTAGTCAGAGTATAAGAAAAAGAATCTGTCTCAAACAAAACACAATAGTTGATAAATAATTTCAAAGAAACATGTACAGGCTCGGCGCCTGTGGCTCAACGGGCTGAGGCACCAGCCACGTGCACCTGAGCGGGCGGAATCCAGCCTGGGGCCTGCCAAACAATAATGACGGCTGCAACCAAAAAATGGCTGGGCGTTGTGGTGGGCACCTGTAGTCCCAGCTACTTGGGAGGCAGAGGCAGGAGACTTGCTTAAGCCCAGGAATTGGAGGTTGCTGTGAGCTGTGATACCACAGCACTCTATCCAGGGTGACAGCTTGAGGCTCTGTCTAAAAAAAAAAAGAAACATGTACAGAAACCTTATTTGTGAACAAAATACATATTGTTTTTAATTGCCTATAATCAAACATAACGGAAATGAATTGAGACATTACCTCTAGCTGTGAATATAGGAAACACTTGAAATTTCCTGACAAGTGTTCATCTCACATGAAATTACTAAATGAGGGCAGTCACTGCACAAGGCAGCAGAGGAACAAGCTCCCACCAAGTTGGTTTTTGGATATCTCAATCTCTTACTTTTTTTTTTTTTTTTTTTTGGGATAGTCTCACTATGTCACCCTCAGTAGAGTGCTGTGGCATCACAGCTCACAGCAACCTCCAGCTCTTGGGTTTGAGCAATTCTCTTGCCTCAGTCTCCCAAGTAGCTGGGACTACAGGCTCCTACCACAACACCCAGCTATTTTTTGGTTGTAGTTATCATTGTTGTTTAGCAGGCCCAGCCAGGCTCAAACCTGCCAGCCTCGGTGTATGTGGCTGGTGCCCTTACTCACTGAGCTACAGGCGCCGAGTCACCAAGTTGGTTTTGATGGCATTATAGGTATTATATTTCAAGAATAGAGTCACTACTAGGAGGTACAAAGGTGCTTAAAATGCACCTTATGCCAATTTCATCTATATATCAAGGCAGTCATAGCATCAGAGAACACTATCACTTGTAATAGTCTGAGTTAGTTTCCTGATTAAACATATCAGAATGCCTGAACAAAAACCAAATTGTGCTATGAAGTTAAGTTCATTAACTTAACTTTTCAACAGACAATTAAGTTCATGAACTTGCCACCATGTACTTAAATTGGCAGCACCGTAGAAACAACTCAGTAAGGTTTCATAACTTTGATATATCTATACTCATAGCTGCTTTTGGGTTAATGCATTGTGGTGTATTATTGAGTGGTGTTCATTATTGTTGAGTGATTTTGTGTGCCATCACTAAAGGGTCTGAGCTTGAATTAGAGCAAAGAATAAACATTACATTTCTTGTTAAACTTGGCAAGAATGGAAGTGAAATCAGGAACATGTTAATCCAAGTTTATGGGGACAATCCCATGAACAAAGCAACAGTAGGCTCAGTGCCTGTAGCTCAAGCAGCTTAGGCGCCAGCCACATACACCAGAGTGGGCAGATTTGAATCCAGCCCGGGCCTGCCAAACAGCAATGACAATTTCAACCAAAAAATAGCTGGGCGTTGTGGCAGGCACCTGTAGTCCCAGCTACTTGTGAGGCTGAGGCAAGAGAATCGCCTAAGCCCAGGAGCTGGAGGTTTCAGTGAGCTGTAATGCCACAGCACTCTACCCAGGGTGATAGCTTGAGGCTCTGTCTCAAAAAGAAAAAAACAAAAAAGTAAAGCAACAGTATACAAATGGATTAAGTATTTTTCTGAGGGGAACAAAAACTTCACTGATAAAGAGAGGTCAGGGTGGTTAGTAATGAGCAGAACTGACAAAAACATTGCAAAAATTCATTGAATTGTGCGTAGAATTGTTGGCTGACTGTGAGAAGCATAACAGACCAAGTAAACATTAACAGAGAAACAGTTAGGGAAATCTTAACTGAAAATTTTGGCATGAGAAAGGTATGTGCAAAAATGGTCCCGCAGGAGCTCACCCATGAATAAGAGCAAAGGAAAGCCAAAGTTTGCCAAGACCTTTTGGAGAGGCAAGATGATGTTTTGGACTGTGATGAAACATGAATATGCCAGTATGACCCTGAAACAAAAGTGTCAAAAAGCACAGTAGAAGTCAGTCAATTCCCCATGACCAAAAAATTTCTATCTGTCCAAATTAAGAGTCAAAATGATATTGGTAACCTTTTTTTAGAACCAGAGGAATTATTCATTATAAATTTATACCAACTAGACAGTTAACCAAATATACTATTTGAGGATGTTGAAAGGGCTGTGTGAAAATATTTGATGAAAATGATCTGAACTTTTCACCAACTCATGGCTCTTGGATCACAGCAGTGCTGTAGCTCACACAGCACTGTTGCTGAGGAAGTTTTTAGCAAGTAAACAAATAATTGTCCTGGAACATCCTCCCTCACCTGATCTGACCCCCAGTGACTTTTTTCTTTACCTGAAGATAAATATTGAAAGGAAGAGGAGGAGAGGGGGGAGGATGGGTAGAGGGAGGGTAATTGGTGGGACCACTACTGTGCATCTTAGAAGGGTACAGGTGAAACTTACTAAATGCAGAATATAAATGTCTTAACACAAAAACTAAGAATATGCCATGAAGGCTATTCTTAACCAGTTAACCAGTTTGATGAAAATATTTCAGATTGTATATGAAACCAGCACAATGTACCCCATGTTTGCATTAATGTACACAGCTATGATTTAATAAAAAATATTGAAAGGAAGACATTTTGATGATCTTCAGGACATCAAGGGTAATAAAATGACAACTCTCATAGCCATTGCAGAAAAAGAATTCAGGCTTGTGCCTGTGGCTCAAGCAGTTAACGCGCCAACCACATACACCTGAGCTGGTGGGTTCGAATCCAGCCCCCGCCCACCAAACAACAATGACAGCTGCAACCAAAAAATAGTCAGGTGTTGTAGCAGGCGCCTGTGGTCCCAGCTACGTGGGAGGTGGAGGCAGGAGAATTGCTTGAACCCAGGAGTTGGAGGTTGCTGTGAGCTGTGATGCCACAGCACTCTATCCAGGGTGACAGCTTGAGGCTCTGTCTCAAAAAAAAAAAAAAAGAAAGAAAGAAAGAAAAGAAAAAGAAAATTAATTACATGTGGTGGTTCATGTTTGTAGGCTCAGATACTTGAGAGGCTGAGGCAGGAAGATTACGTGAGCCCAGGATATTAAGGTTGCAGTGAGCTATGATGGCTATGTTGCCACTATAGTCTAGCCTGGGCAACACAGTGAGACCCTATCTCAAGAAGAAGAAAAAGAAGTGAAAGGACACCTTCTCAAAAAGAAATAGATTTTGGACTGCAATATAAAGTTTAGACAGGGCAAATATTACTTTTCTACAAATAGGAAAACAGATGACGAAGAGAACAAATGACTTACTCTAGTCCTTGGTTCTCTCCACTATAACACACCACTGTACCACGAATCACTGCTATGAATGGAACCTCCATGGACCATGTAGATGGCTACAAAGACCACACAAGATGGAGCCAGATGGGGGGAGAGGCCACACCTACTAAAAATGAGATCAATCCAAGCCATTCTCACTTTAGCCTAGTAATTATGTACAAAGGAAGTCAGAAGACTTCTAACCTTAAGGGTGTAAGGGGGTAGAGGGCAGAAAAAAGGAAAGTAGTTTTACTAATTACCTCTTGGTATTAAGCACTAAAATAGGTGCTATTTTCACAAGAATCACTTGAGGTAGGTATTCCCATTTTACAGATGAGAATTCTTCGGTTACATATGTACTCGTTTCTCAACAAGTGTTTACTAAAGACCAAATTACCAGGCATTTCAGGTTGGTGATAGAAGTGGGTCTTCAATCAGTTCAATATGACTTCAAAAGCAGCTTTTCCATTGCTAAACACTACCTTCTCTCTCTGTGTCTGAGACACTCTAAGGACAGGCTAAAGCTGACAGCAACTCAGGAACAACCAAATCTTAACCAACTGTCAACACCTCCCTTACCCTCCCCCAGAAAGCTGACTGAGGCAAAAAGGGAAAGTCTTTCAACATGTGTTACAAAAGTCCTTTGATGCAAAGACCATAATTTACTCTCTGATCCAGTGCCTGGATGCCCCCTACAAAGCAGATACCATTAAAGTCCAAAAGAGAACTGGGGGTGCTGGTAGAATAACAGATTCCCTAGAGGCTAGACAGCTCAGTCCCTTTGGCCAAAACCCCTTCTGTCAGTCCTCCTACCAACCTTGGCAGACACCAATCCGTACTTCAATTATCGTGTGTCTTGATAAACTGCTGAATTGAATTTATCCAATGCTAGGTTAGGGCCTAGGTTCTATGTAGGAATGGATTCCTCTGGGGATCAGTAGGAATACACGTAAGATTTCCAATCACACCCTTACCAATCATAATCAGTGTGATCCTAGTCAGGAAGCTGGTAATGAATTAAGGCAAATCAAGCAATCCCATTAGTCACACAGCTCCAGCCATGGAACGAGAAGAGGCCTTCTGTCTCTCCCAAACTAGAGGAACAGGAAGACCCCAGGATACCCAGGGGACAGTAGGCCAGCTCAAAAAACACTGACAGAGCAGCCATTGAGTGTGGGTACTGGGCCAGGTCCTGCAGAGAGCTGGAGGATTCAACTGTTATCAACTGCTCCTCATTTAGGAGCTCCTCATAAGGCAAGTCCATAAACTGCTATGATACATAGTGTGCAGCCTGATGTGAGCTTCATTGAAGAGAGTGTGGAGGGGGAAAGGGAATATGAATAAAAACATCTCCCACCAGGAGAAACTTGGGAGGAGAAAATTTGAATGTACCTTGAAGACTGGGGACAACATTTTTCCTTGCTTTATGTTTTCTCACTACTATAGAAATAATCATTTTTTAAAAACCAAGTTCTTTATATATTGTATAATCCCTATAATCCCATCACTCTCCTCAAGGATAATTATTAACAGTCACAGTTTTTCAAATTTTTCTCTATATACATTCATTTACATTTGTTACTAATGTAAATTTTTCCTTCAAGGATGGACTCATACTGTGTTTAATGCTGTGGAACATGCTTTACTGTCTAACAGTATGCCTTGAACATCATTCTGTGGCAGGGCATGTACATCTACTCATTTCTAAACAGTGTCACAGGTATTTCACTGATACAGATATAAATCAGTATGTCTTAACAGGTAGAAATTACGTACGCTAAGGAACAAGGGACTGAAAAGGTAGGGAAAGGAAGAAGCTATAAGACAAAAAGTAGCATAAACAAAGGCAAGGAGGAAGGAAAGTCCAGGACCCAATTAGGGGAAACAGAAGCAGTCCCATAGCTAGAAAAAGAGAGAGGTTATGGAGTTTCATAGTCCAAGTTGAGAAGTTGGATCTTAACTCTCTGACCAGTGGGGAACCACTTTAGCTTCTTTAGCAAAAAAGTCTGTCCCAGTAAGAATAGTGGCTTAGAAAGACTCATGTGGTGAAAGATATGTGTAAGACACACCTGGAGACACACATACCCAGAGCTGGGGAAACTGGGTAGGGAGCAATTACCATAGCATAGGAAAAAAAAAAATCAAGGGGTAGGAACAAGAGGGGACAGTGGTAACGTGATGGGATGAGACTGGGCTGGTGAAAGGTAGAAAGGGGATGCCTCAGTTTCAAGGTGAGGTAACAGGGAGAATGATGATGCCATGATTAAACAGGAAGAATGCGTTTGGGGAGAAACTGTCATAACTTTGGTTTAAAAGACTCTGTGGTACCAAGAGGACAGGCAGATATATATCATCAGACAGCTAAAAATATGGGATGGGGTTCAGGAAGTGAGGCTGAGGCTAGAAACACAGGTTTGGGAATCATCTGCATGGCAATGAGGGCTCAAGTCAGAAATCTCTGAGGCAGAAAGTGAAAAGAGAAGAAACAATGTTTATGACAGCCTTGATAAATGGCTACATCTTTTCAGAGAGAAGAAGAAAAGGAATCAGGAAAGAAGAATGGACTCCAGTAAAATAACAAACACAAAAGTAATTCGACAAAGTTAACTTCTCCATGAATGAATTATTAAAATAATAAATTGTTACATTTCTTCCTTCTTTCTCCCCTCTCTTAGCTCCACTTCACTCCTTAAGATGGCAATCAGACATCAACACCAGTCTAGATCCCAAGGGCTATTTCCTTATTCCTAATCCAGCATTCTGCTACACTTCCACCTCTTTCCCTGTGTCACAGCAAGGTGAAGGAAACAAGGAGATTGGCAATAGTGTCTTGGAAATAAGAAGTGCCATGAAGTCCATGCTGTGTGGAGAATAGTGAGGACACACAGACACTGACAGATTATAAGAACCAAGCTGGGGGCTGATGGCCTGGCTCTGAGATGAAACAGGTATACAAGAATTGGAACACAATCAATGGAGCAGAGTAGGTGAGCGGTCATGTTGCAAGTTCCGGGGGAAAATGTGACAGAGGAGGTGGAGCTATCAGGCAGGAACTGTCAGAGGTAGGGAAAGACCACAAAAGGAGAAGTGGGTATAGACCCTACTTATTAAGATATAGGAGGAACTGGCCTTAAGGGAATCATCCCCCTTGCACCAAGTTCTCAAACAGTAGTGAAGAGAAAGGCCTCCTCAGGGAAAGGTGATCAGACCATCCCTTCATGTCCCAACTGGTTACATGCACTAAGCATGCAGCAGCTACCCTTCTACTGCTAGGGGCCTCCTTCAAGCTTGCTAAGGCAGTTGGCACCCATGTCTCCCATAACTGGGGTACCCCCTAGCCCTCCCTGGACTACTGTCTCTGCTCTAGGTTCTTTTTTTTTTTTTTTTTTGAGATAGAGTCTCACTATGTTGCCCTTGGTAGAGTGCCATGGTGTCACAGCTTACAGCAACCTCCAACTCTTGGGCTTAAGCGATTCTCTTGCCTCAGCCTCCCAAGTAGCTGGGACTATAGGTACCCACCACAAAGCCCGGCTAATTTTTTGTTGCAGTTATCACTATTGTTTAGCTGGCCTGGGCCAGGTTCAAATCACCACCCTTAGTGTATGTGGCTGGCGCCTTAACCACTGTGCTACGGGCACTGAGCCCACTCTCTTTCTATATAGAACAATTATTAAGCCTCTTGAGTTGCTACAATTGGAGCCCAGACTCCTCTGAAAAGGTGACAGAGGATCTAACCCTCTGCTTCCTGCTGCTGCTCTGCCCACAATGATTCTTTCATTCACTCGTTCAACAAACATTTGCTGACCGCTGACTAGGTGCCCTTTTCTTTCTGTAATTTCTCTGAAAAATAACAGTGAAGTCAAAAACATCATGAAACTTTTTTAAAATCCAAAGCATGCCTGGTCAGTTGACTGGCTGACAACAAAGCCTTTCTATTAAGTGAGATTTCATTCCCCATGGGAACACATGCCACTATCCTCAGATGCCAGAGCTGAGTCATTCTGCCTGAGAAGCAGAGTATAATTTCTGGTGCTAGCTCCACTACCTCACCCAGCTCCCATCCATCAGCTCGGTTTCTAAGAACAATTTCTAGAGCAATGATGGGACAATTCCTTCTGAAGAATTTCACTTCACATACTTGGACTCCCAACTATTCTAGCTAGGTTCCTAACTAGACTGCATACTGTGGCAAATATTCCCAGATTGCTCCTGAGCCCCTTTCAAGGGAAGGCATGTTTTGGTCAGCAGACAGTCTACTGTTTTCAGCTCCTGCAGGGTCTGCCTCAGTTACAAAGAGCTATTTTGCTTGAGGTCAGCCTGTAACTAGAGATTGAGCCAGGTGTGGATATAAAAACCTAACCATTTTGACCTAATCCTGAACAATCTGAATGAAGGACAATACTCACTACAGAACTTCCCAATGAGATGGTCACAGTTTCAACAGACTTGCAATCAAGTGTGACTTCTTCCTCTGCCCAATCCTGCTCCCCGCCACCTTCCTTTCATAGAGGTTGATCTCTAATAAATATACTGCACTCCAAACTATATCTTAGCCTCTGCTTCAGGAGAACCCCACTCACAACACTTACTAAAAGTTTTTCAAACTTGTGAAGCTGGTATACACCTTGTGGGTTTTGTTTGTGGCAGAACCCCAAGTTCTGAATGACTGGAACACTTTCTCATAAGGAAGCAGAAAGAGTATACCACCTTCACGACTATGTAACACTTAGCGGATCTTCAAAAGAGTTTTTTGAACTGAATAAACAGTAGGTAAAGATTTAAAGTGTCCAGCACCACCCAGCAATCATAACCACATTCTCTGCTTGGCACACTCCTCTACTAAATGGCTAGTTCAGATTCTCTACTCTTCCTTTGAACCTGACTTCCCACTCTCACTGGAGGCCCAGCTTTATGCATCATAAAGCAAATAGTATCAGATGGGGTCTCCCCAACTTCTCACTAGAAAAATGGATGGAGTCCACCATTTCCAGAACCTTACTTTTATCCATTCTCTCTCCTGAATCTTCCACAGGTCCCTATATACTAGAGTCTTTCCATCAACATTTATATGCAGTCTCCAGTGTCTTCTTTGTTAAAAAAGACATAAAGAGTCCATCGATAGATGAATGAGTAAACAAATTTATCCATATAATGCTATTTCTATACAATGGAATATTATTCAGTCACAAAAGGGATGAAGTACTTGCTCCATCATGCAACAAGGATGAACTTAAAAAACTTTGTTAGGCTCGGCACCTGTAGCATGGTGGTTACGACACTGGCCACATACACTAAGAGTGGTGGGTTCGAACCTAGCCCGGGCTAGCTAAACAACAATGACAACTGCAACAAAAAGTAGCCGGGTGTTGTGGCGGGCACCTGTAGTCCCAGCTACTTGGAAGGCTGAGGCAAGAGAATTGCTTAAGCCCAAGAGTTTGAGGTTGCTGTGAGCTGTGATGCCATGACACTCTACCAAGGACGATACAGTGAGACTCTGTCTCAACAACAACAACAACAAAAATTTTATATGAAATAAGTCAGACATAAAATATCACAGTGCATGAATACATTTATATGAAATACCTAAAATAGGTAGATCAATAAAGACAGAAAGAAGCTTTCTGGTTGTCAGGGCCTAGTGGGAATGGTGAGTAACTGCTTAGTGGGTAAGGGATTTCCCTTCAGGATAATGAAAATGTTTTGGAATTAGAGGTGGTGATCGTCTAACATAGTGAATATATTAAATGCTATTAAACTGCTTGCTTTAATTTTAGTTGCTTCTCAGCCTTTTGGCTAAGATCAAGTATAAAATAGTTAATTTTATATTATGTGAATTTCACCTCAATTTAAGGAAAAAAGACATTTAAAAAAAAAACCTTCCTAGACCCTTTCTGAGTACCACCTTTTCCCATTTCCTTTCATTTCTTAAACTTCAAGGGTTATCTACACGTGAAGTATCTGTCTGCTTACCTCCCATTTACTCCAAAGCCCACTTCACTCTAGGCCCACTTGGTGACATCCACTGACGTTTCCCACTCCTCACGAGATCTCCTCATGAGATCTCTTGGTAGCACCTGACACAGGAAACCAGTATCTCAGTCCTAAAGTACTCTGCCCTGACTTCCTTGAGACTACATATCTCTGATTAGCTCTGACCTCTAGAGTCTCTCTCCTTTGCCAGCTTGCCCTCTTCTACCTGACCTTTAAAAGTTCTCAGAAGGCCATCCTTACCTCTCTTCTGAGACTCATCAATTTCTCATGTCTCCAACAGCCATCTAATGGTACACATACATATACAAAGAGAAGTATACAGAAATAAAACTAGAAGAACCTAGTAGATAATAAAACATAAAGCAAAGCCTCTATAATTAAAATGGTTTGGTATTGGCACATGAATGAACAAAATTTCCGATGGAACAGAAAAGAAAACCCCAAAACAGAGTCAATTGCATATGGAAACTTAGCATACAATAACAGTCGCATCTCAAATCTGTGGGCAAAGGACAATAAGCAGTGTTAGGATAACTTAAGACATATTGAAAAAGATAAAATTAACTCCATGCCTTATGCCTACATATCAGTTCAAATTCTAAACACATTAGATATTTAAATGTAAAAAATGAAACTATATAAGTACCAAAAGAAAGCACAGGTGAACTACTTACTCTACAACCTGGGAGTAGTGAATAACATTCCTAATTATAATTTGAAATTATGAAGCAATAACAAAAATATCCATAAATTTGATTAGGCAAAAACAAAAATAATTTTTATAATAATTTAAAAATGCATGGAAAACAATACAAGCAAAGTAAAAAGATAAATGACAAACTGGGAAAAGTACTTGCAACTTAATATCATAGATAAAGTTACTATCCCGAATATATAAAGAGCCTTCAAAAGTAAAGGAGAAAAAGACCAACAACCCAATATACAAAAGGAGTGGAGATATGAACAGGCAGCTCACAGGAAAAAAAATATATGTAATGCCTTTTAACCATATGAAAAGATGTTCAACTTTGCTCATGATATGAGAAAAGAAAAAAAATACAGTAGTATACCATTTCTCACCTATCAGATTGATAAATACTCTTCAGGTAAGACTAGGAAATGGACCCTTGCATACACTGATGCTGGAGGTACAAAATGGTATAGCCCATATAGAGGAAAATTTGATAACATCTAATACAAGTATTTTTCTTTTCTTTTTTTTGAGACAGAGTTTCACTTTGTTGCCCTTGGCAGAGTGCCGTGGCATCATAGCTCACGGCAACCTCAAACTCTTGGGCTCAAGCAATCTCTTGCCTCAGCCTCCCAAGTAGCTGGGTCTACAGGCGCCCGTCATATGCCTGGCTGTTTTTAGAGGTGAGGTTTTGAGGTCTTGCTCTGGCTCAGGCTGGTCTCAAACTTGTGGGCTCAGGCAATCTACCCGCCTCAGCCTCCCAGAGTTCTAGGATTACAGGCATGAGCCACTGCACCCAGCCAACATCTAATAAAATTATAACTGCATTTACCCTTTAACCCAGATTGCATAAATTGGCAACAACTTAAATGAGCTTAGGAGTAGATTCTTCTCTAGAGCCTTCAGAAAAGAACCAGGGTGCCTAACAATCTGGTTTCAGGCTATGAGATCTTGAGCAAAAGACCCAGCTAATCAGTGCCTGGATTTCTAACCTATATAAACTACTGAATAATAAATGAGGTGGTGTTTGCAGCCACTACATTTGTGGCAATTTGTTTCATAGCTCTAAGTTGCAATATAGCCTTATGAATAGGAAAAAAGGTTCACACCAAGGCACAGAGATAGGAATAAGTGCATTGTGTGAGATCTTAGGCCATCTAGTTTGGCTAGAAACAGCAGGCAGGCAGAGCTAGGGACCTTACATCAGCTGAGGTTCTTGAGGCCAGCTTTCCTCGCCTGACCATCCAACAAGAGTATGGGAGTGGGAGGTGAGGATAAAGGCGAAGGAAGGGAAGCCCCTAGAAGGCTGCATTGCTGAAGAGTATATGACTACTGCGACTTCAGATTTACCCTCAAGAATCTCTAAGTATTTTTGTTTCTTCTACTTTCCCTTCCTTTTTCCCCTTATTCTTTCATGGACACTCAGACTAACTTTAAACTGATGGCCTTGAAAAGGGGAGCGGGCTTCCGGTTCCGGGCCTTACTCGCGCATGCGCGCAAAAGTCCAACTACGGGGTGCTACTCCTGGATCCTGCACGAGGTGAAAGCGAAATGGAGGACGCAGCCTCCACCCCGCCGCCAAACACAGAAGCGACTGCAGCTTCCACCTCAATTCCAGAGGCTCCGAGCGCAGAGGAACAGCTAGACAAAAATCAAATTAGACAGGCAGTGGAAGCTCTCTTGGCACATTGCAAGTCCAGGAAAAACGATAATGGATTCCTTTTGAATGAGAATGAAAATTTATTTTTAATGGTGATATTATGGAAAATTCCAAGTAAAGAACTGAGAGTTAGATTGCCATTGCCTCATGGTATTCGATCAGATTTAGAAGAAATCTGTTTATTTACCAAGGATGAACC
>CAUYRH010106430.1:0-15734 GCA_963574655.1 Perodicticus potto
GAACAAAATCTGTGCTGCTTAAGATCTCACGTGTCGGCTCGGTGCCTGTGGCTCAAGCAGTTAAGGCGCCAGCCACGTACACCTGAGCTGGCGGGTTCGAATCCAGCCTGGGCCTGCCAAACAACGATGACGGCTGCAACCAAAAAATGGCCGGGGGTTGTTGCGGGCGCCTGTAGTCCCAGCTACTTGGGAGGTGGAGGCAGGAGACTCGCTTGAGCCCAGGAATTGGAGGTTGCTGTGAGCTGTGATGCCACAGCACTCTATCCAGGGTGACAGCTTGAGGCTGTGTCTCAAAAGAAAAAAAAAAAAAGATCTCACGTGTCTCTTGGTTCCCAATCTTTTCAGACTGGCCACTGAACTCAAAAATCATAACCAGTGGATGGCAGAGACCAAAATAAGTCAAGCTCTCAAAGACATAAAACAAGATGAGTGAGGAACCGCATCACTTTATTTCAGGGACCCGCAGCAAAGTTCATAGAACAGTACACTGATCAGTTTGCAGGACTGGCTTACACGTGGGCTTATAGAGATTTTAGACCCATGTTCTACCCCCAACACTCTTTATGATAGAACAACACTGAAAGGAAAAGATAAAGGAAAAGCCTGTTCCTAGGAGGAAAGGATCAAACAATATGCATCCCCCAAATTACACCAGATTTACTACACTCAAGACTAGTTACACAAATCCTTTCGTCCCATGAATCATGATTTTGGAGAGGAAAACAAGACAGGGATTTTTACTGTCTGCTCTGTTGGATTCCAGAAAGAGAGGGGCCTGGAGACTGCTAAGAAAATCTTACCTTTCTGCTGGCTTGTCAGGTCCTGGGTTTACTTAACTGTGGCTTCCAGATCAGAGTGGCTTTGGTATCCTGCTTACAGTGCAAAAACTGTAGGGTCTGAGGGAACACTTCCCCATTATCCTCTGAAGCTACACTGAAAAATCACAGTCAAAAGGAAGATTAATAGGCGAAAAGTCATACACACTCATTTGATCATAGTTTTATGTGATACAAGAGTCTTCAGAATGAAGACCCATATATACAGGAGAAACTCCATTTTTATGCTTAGGTTCAACAAAGTATGGGCAGCAATGTAGACATATTCTTGGACAAATAGGATATGTTCTAATGCTAATAGATTGAGTAGGAAAACTCAGCAAGCCTGTCTAGATTCTTCTCGGCCTCCTTGAGCATGTGTTCCTTCCTTCTGGGTATAGGACAGGACCCTCTCTGGAATGAGTTTCTTATGACCCACAATCCAACAAGGTAATATTGCCACCCAGTCAAATTCATCTGCCTGCTGCCCAAGAGAAAGCCAACATCCAGAGACAGCAGGGTTTACACAGAAAGAGTTTATTCTGCAGAGTGCTGAGCAGGGACATGGGAGGTATTTCTCAAATCTGTCTCCCCATGAAATGGAGGGACAGAGTTTTTAAAGACAGTTTGGTGGGCAGAGGGTTAGGCAATCAGGGTCTGCTAATTGGCTGGTTTATGGCAGAATCATCAGTCCTTTGGTATGGGCCACTGTCTGGGTAGGTCAGCCAATCCACTGGAATGCAGGACCTGGAAGATATCTCAAAACTCCCCCTAGGTTTTGAACAGGCAAGTTGTTTACGGAGCAAAGTTGAAAATCTTTATGGCTACCACCCATGCCCTCTAGAGTAGTAATTGTAGAGAAACCAACAAGGAAAGAGTGACTGTTACATGTATCAGGCAAACAAGGGGACGGTGACTGATTATTGTCATCATTTTAGCTAAGTCTGTTCCTTCACAGAGTTTGATTATTACCATTATCTTACCTAAACCTGTTCCTTCTCAGCATTTTGGGGCCCTTACTCTAGTTCTTGCCTTTTACCCCTTTCATCATTCTATAAGGGCAGTTCCAGTAGGTCAACTAATTTCTTTAAAGCCAGTTTTAAATTTTCGAGACCTTTATATTTATTTATTATTTATTTATTTATTTACTTTTATTTTTTTGTTTTTAAGGTAGAGTCTTACTACAGCCCTGAGTACTGTGCCGTTTGAGACTAGCCTGAGCCAGAGTGAGACCCTCGTCTCTAAAAATAGCCAAGTGTGGCTCGGCACCTGTGGCTCAACGGGCAAGGCGCCAGCCACGTACACCTGAGCTGGCAGGTTCGAATCCAGCCCGGCGGCCAAACAACAATGACGGCTGCAACCAAAAAAAAAAAAAAAGGCCCGGCATTCTGGCAGTTGCCTGTAGACCCAGCTACTTGAGAGGCGAAGGCAGGAGACTCGCTTGAGCCCAGGAATTGGAGGTTGCTGTGAGTTGTGAGACCACGGCACTCTATCCAGGGGGATAGCTTGAGGCTCTGTCTCAAAAATAAATAAATAAATAAAAATAGCCAAGTGTTGTGGCTGGCACCTGTAATCCCAGCTACTCAGGAGGCTGAGGCAAGATAATTGCTTGAGTCCAAGAGTTGGATGTTGCTGTGAGCTGTGATGCCATAGCACTCTACCATGGGTGGCAAGTGAGACTCTGTCTCAAGAAAAAGAGAGATCCTCTTGCTTCAGCCTCCTGTGTAGCTGGTACTATAGGTGCCCGCTGCCATGCCTGGCTAGTTTTTCTATTTTTAGTAGAAGCGGGGTCTTGTTCTTGTTTAGGCAGGTCTTGAACTTCTGAGCTCAGGCAATCTACCTGCTTCAGCCTCCCAGAGTGTTAGGATTATAGGTATGAGCCACCAAGCCCAGCCTAAGGCCAGTTTTTGCATAGAAAGACAAAGGAAAAGAGTAATATTTTTAGGTTTTGTATCTGGCTTTAGGGGCAAAGAATTCTGGTTTCTATGATTCATGTTGGGGAAAAAGGATTGTGGTTTCTATTGCTAGCCTGAAGGGGAATGAAGGGCCAGAGACAGGAGGGTAGAAGGTCAGAGGAACTTACTTTTTGCTTATGAAGCTACTTCTGAGGTCTTCATTTTGAGGTACCATTTTCTTTTTTGGTTTTTTTTTTTTTTAGAGACAGAGTCTCACTTTGTCACCCTAGGTAGAGTGCTGTCGCTTCACAGCTCACAGCAACCTCCAGCTCCTGGGTTTAGGTGATTCTCTTGTCTCAGTCTCCGGAGTAACTGGGACTACAGGCGCCTGCCACAACGCCTGGCTATTTTTTTTTTTTTTTTTTGTAGAGACAGAGTCTCACTTTTTCCCCCTCAGTAGAGTGCCATGGTGTCACACAGCTCACAGCAACCTCCAACTCCTGGGCTTACACAATTCTCTTGTCTCAGCCTCCCGAATAGCTGGGACTACAGGCGACCACCACAACGCCCGGCTATTTTTCTGTTTTTGTAGTTCGGCAAGGCCGAGTTTGAACCCGCCCCCTTTGGTATATGGGGCCGGTGCCCTACTCACTGAGCCACAGGCGCTGCCCTCAGGTATCATTTTCTGAGCCTCAACAGAAGGAAAGGATTAATAACCAATAGGAAGCCTTGGCTCGGCGCCTGTGGCTCAACGGGCTAAGGTGCCAGCCACATACACCTGAGCTGGCGAGTTGGAATCCAGCCCGGGCCTGCCAAACAACAATGACGGCTACAACCAAAAAATGGCTGGGCGTTGTGGTGGGCGCCTGTAGTCCAGCTATTTGGGAGGTGGAGGCAGGAGACTCGCTTGAGCCCAGAAGTTGTAGGTTGCTGTGATCTGTGATGCCACGGCACTTTATCCAGGGTGAGAGCTTGAGGCTCTGCCCCCCCCCCCCGCAAAAAAAGGCTCGGTGCCTGTGGCTCAACGGGCTAAGGCGCCAGCCATGTACACCTGAGCTGGCGGATTCAAATCCAGCCTAGACCAGCCAAACAACAATGACGGCTGCAACCAAAAAATGGCCGGGCGTTGTGGCAGGTGCCTGTGGTCCCAGCTACTTGGGAGGCAGAGGCAGGAGACTCGCTTGAGCCCAGGAATTAGAGGTTGCTGTGAGCTGTGATGCCACAGCACTCTATCCAGGGTGACAGCTTGAGGCTCTGTCTCGAAAAAAAAAGAAAGCCAATAGGAAGCCTAAATAAAATTTACAAGATTTGCCATCCAAAGAAGTAATTGGTTTTTTTTTTTTTTTGAGACAGAGCGTCAAGCTGTCACCCTGGATAGAGGGTTGTGGCATCACAGCTCACAGCAATCTCCAATTCCTGGGCTCAAGCGAGTGTGTTGCCTCTGCCTCCCAGGTAGCTGGGACTACAGGCGTCTGCCACAACGCCTGGCCATTTTTTGGTTGCAGCTGTCATTGTTGTTTGGCGGGCCGGGCTGGATTCGAACCCGCCAGCTCAGGTGTACGTGGCTGGTGCCTTAGCCTGTTGAGCCACAGGCACCCAGCAAAAGAAGTAATTTTTAAAAACATTTCCTTATCACTAGAGATTGGGTTTTACTCTGTCTCACAGCCTGGACTCTAGTGATGTGATTATAGCTCACTGCAACCTCAAATTTCTGGGCTCAGATGATCCTCCCATTTAGCTAAAACTATGGGCACACACCCTCACACTCAGATAATTTTTTATAGAGATAAGGTGTTGCTATGTGGCCAAGCTGATCTTGAACTCCTAGCTTCAAGTAATCGTCCCTTCTTGGCCTCTGAAAGCGATGAGTAGCATGAAAAGAAATTAATTCTTGCAAATGTTTTTCTCCTAATATAAATTTTATTTTATTTGTAGAGACAGAGTCTCACTTTATCCCCCTCAGTAGAGTGCCTTGGCATCACATAGCTCACAGCAACCTCCAACTCCTGGGCTTAGGTGATTCTCTTGAGAGAGGAGGCTCGAGAAGGGTGAGGTCAAGGAGAACAGGTCTTCTGAAAGAGAGCACAAGGATACACCTGCAGGGTCCTCTCCATAGTGACTCAGCCCTTAGGAATTTGTAAACTTAACTTCCTGGAACTTGGAAATTTCCAAGTTCTGTGAAATCCTGTAGTTCTGTGGGGGCTGGACTAGCATCTCCCGCTTGATTCAAATTGGCCAATGAGAAGGGTACCTGTAGGGTGGAACTTTTTGACTGTCAATAAAAAGGGAAACATCAAGCCAGACGGGGAGCGCGGCCATTTGGAATTCTTCCATGCCGTAAGCTCCCAGCTGGTGAATAAAGCCCTTCCTCTTATAAACGTGGTGTTTGTGTACTCTTTTTCTCCGCTGGGCCTTGTCTTCCTGAAACACTTTTGCCTCAGCCTCCCGAGTAGCTGGGACTACAGGTGTCAGCCACAACGCCCGGCTATTTTTCTGTTTTGAAGTTCGGCCAGGGCGGGTTTGAACCCACCACCTTTGGTATATGGGGCCGGCACCCTACTCGATGAGCCACAGGCGCTGCCCTAATATAAATTTTACAAGGAAGAGACAGGGAGAAAAATTTTTTTGAGGCACAATCTCACTGTGTTGCCCTGGGTTGAGTGCCAGGGTGTCATCATAACTCATAGCAACCTCGAACTCTTGGGCTCAAGCTATCCTCTTACCTTAGCCTCCCAAGTAGCTGGGACTACAGGTGCCCACCAAATTTTTTTTTAGTAGAGATAGGGTCTTGCTCTTACTAAGGCTAGTCTCAAACTTCTGAGCTCAAGCAATCTACTCACCTACGCCTCCCAGATTGATAGGATTACAGGTGTGAACCACCATGCCTGGTGGACAGGGTGAAATTTTTACCTCTTAACTGGGCACTACAGACAGCAATCTCAGAAAGCAGAGATGGTAATGTTGCAGGAAGACGAGGCCCAATGGAGAGAAAGAGCACCCAAACACCATGTTTCTAAGAGGAAGAGCTTTATTTCAGCTGGAGCCAACGGCATAGAAAAATTCAAAATGGGCACACTCCCCTACTGGCATGGTCTTTCCCTTTTTATCTCCAGTGAAAAAGTTCCAGGCCATAGGTACAGTTTGAATGAAGCGGGAGAAGTGGTCTCCAGCTTTTACAGAACCGAGGGCTTTTACAGAAGCCCAACCAAGAGTTAGTTTTCAGGTCCCAGGAAGTTAAGTCTACAAATTCCTCAGAGCTGAGTCACCACAGGGAAGCCCTCACAGGTATTCCTTGGGGTCTCCTTAAGAAGACCTGTTTAGAACTTCATTTTTCCAGGTATCCTCCCTCAGTAAGAATTTTTACCCTTTGCCAGCTACTGCCAGTTTTCCAAGGATACCATCTGCTGGCTGCGGAGCGAGTAGGGTGTCCTAGCAGTCCCATCCTTCTCACTGGAACTGTAGGGGAGGAAGAAATAATTTCCCCTTATCCTTTTGAGTTCATAGCTGGTATGCCTTAATAAAAGACGTATTATAGTAAGAGAAAAACAAATATGAGTTTATTAACATTTATACATAGGAAAAAATGACTGACTTTCCAAGAGGTGGCTTAAAACTCAGGCTTATATGGCATTTTAAGCTAAATATAAAGAAAGAATGGATGGGACAGTTCAGTTATAGAAAAGTGACCAGGAAAAGCAGAGTCAAGAAGACTAACATTTGCTATACAGATTTGAGTTCGTGCTTTCTCCATTGATAAGGGCTTCCTGTGATTTGGTTACCCTCTTTCTTCCTGGTAAAGAGAGGGAGACACCCTTATAAATGGAGATTTTCTTTATAGATGTAAATTCCCTTACAAAAGGATAACTTCTACTCTGTTTTTAGAGTTTCTCCTGTGTCTTCTCTTTCTCAAAATAATCAGCTCAAAATAATCTTTGTGCCAAAGAGGCATATTTTGGGGCGGCACATTCTGGTCTCCGACACTATCCATTTAAACATTGTCCTTCACCTCTCATTATAGACTTCATTTTTTTTTTTGTATTAAATATATTTACTTTTATGGAGATAGTAGATGGTATAAATTTTCCTTTTCTTTTTTTACTTGACAGAATAAAATTTGCCAACCTTATTGAGAAAGTATAATTTTCAAAATGTTAAAAACATGAATCTCATGCAAATAAGAAGATGAGCATGTCAAGTATTTAACTCATTAAAGAGGGAATTGTAATTAGCTCTATGAACAGATTTCAATGATACCTATATATGTTTCATAATCCTCTCCCTTAACGAGTTGACACTTCTTACAGAAAATCCACCAGAACCATCCCTACAACCTACCCCCAGTGCACCTAGCATCTTGTTAGATATACCACAATCTGCCCACTGGCATGTGGCCTCTCCTTTAAATGCTCACACTACCCAATTAGTGAGGGAGATGGATTTGAGGCAGTTTCTCCCATTCTCCTGAAAAGACATCTTTCAAAGTATTAAAAAATTCCTTTCTTCCTTAGCAATCCTCATTGTTTTAACTATTGGATCTTTGAAGGCCAGATACAGTGGCTCACACCTGTAATCCTAGTACTCCAGGAGGCCAAGGCTGGTGGATTGCTTGGGCTCAGAAGTACGAGACCAGCCTAAGCAGGAATGAGACATCCCCCACACACACTGTGAGCTATGATGCCAGGGCTCTCTACCTAAGGCAACAGAGTGAGACTCTGCCAGATAGATAGATAGATAGATAGATAGATAGATAGACAGATAAAAGAAAACTAGCCAGTCATGGAGCACTCCCAGCTACTGGGGAGGCTGAGGCAGGAGGATCACTTGAGCCCAGAAATTCGAGTTGCTGTAGGCTATAATGATGCCAAGGCACTCTCCCTACAGCAATGGAGTGACACCCTGTCTCAAAATAATAGTAATAATAATAATAACAATAATAATAGTTGGATCTTTGTGCAAAAATTATCTGGACCTAGTCTGAAACTCCTTTGCAGATTGATAATAGAACCAACAAGGTAATAAGTCTAGTTCAAAGAGAATTGTGGCTAGGGGAATGTTTGCAAATTGCTAACTTAGGTAAAAAACTGATTAATATTCTACATTAACTGTCATATTTGGGATTATTTTCTCTAAGGGACAGAAATAATTAGCATCTTTATAGGATAAGTTTCATTTTAATTACTGTTTATTTTCTACTAGGTAGTCTTCTAGTAAAATATTCTAATCAACAGCTTAACAGTTCAAAAGAAGGCATACACCCCCTAGCCAATCAGATAATCCTTAGATAGGCCAACTAGACAAGGTCCAACAGGACCCTAGAGAAAGATAGTAATACCTTTTTGCTATTTCCAAGTTTTGTAAGTTTTTCTTAAACATGTTTTTGGTCACCTAAAGGTCTTGTTTTGTTATATTAAAAAATTTTACTGGCCTGGAGCAGTGGCTCACGCCTGTAATCCTAGCACTCGGGGAGGTCGAGGCAGATGAATTGCCTGAGCTCAGGAGTTTGAGACCAGCCTGAGCAAGGGCAAGACCCCATCTCTACCAAAAATAGAAAAACTAGCCAGGCATGGTGGCAGGCACCTGTAGGTCCCAGCTACTTGGGAGGCTGAGACAAGAGGACCACTTGAGCCCAAGACTATGAGGTTGCTGTGAGCGCTGACACCATGGCACTCTACCCAGGGCGACAGAGTAAGACTGTCGAAATGAAATAATAAAATAAAATAAAAGGAAAGGAAATAAAATATATAAAATAAAGGGCAGCACCTGTGGCTCAGTGAGTAGGGCACCAGCCCCATATACCGAGGGTGGTGGGTTTGAACCTGGCCCCAGCCAAACTGCAACAAAAAAATAGCTGGGCATTGCGGCCGGTGCCTGTAGTCCCAGCTACTTGGGACGCTGAGACAAAAGAATCGTCTAAGCCCAAGAGCTTGAGGTTGCTGTGAGCTGTGACACCACAGCACTCTACTAAAGGCAACAAAGTGAGACTCTGTCTCTAAATAAATAAATAATAATAAAAAAAATAAAATTTACTAGTGTACCCCAAAACTTTGGAACGATTTGCGCTCATAAATCTTTTTTTACATAAGTGCTTAGTCAAGAAAAATTAAAATACTTACAAGAGGCATTTTTTTTAAATAAATTTTTTTGTTTTTTTGTAGTTTTTGGCTGGGGCTGAGTTTGAACCCGCCACTTCCGGCATATGGGGCTGGTACCCTACTCCTTTGAGCCACAGGCGCTGCCCACAAGAGGCATTTATTATCATCCAATATAAAAATAGCTTTACTATATCCCTTAGAAACAAAGTATATTCTCACAACTTTGATAACTTGCCTATTGGAATAGTGGAATATTAATGGGAAAATTGGCTTTGCTTTTAACAGTTCAGCTTATTTAAAAAGCTCTTTCTAATAAAAAATATAATAAAAAGCACTTTCTTTTTTTTTTTTTTTAAACAGAGCCTCAAGCTTATCACCCTGGATAGAGTGCTGTGGCATCACAGCTCACGGCAACCTCCAATTCCTGGGCTCAAGCAATTCTCTTGTCTCTGCCTCCCAAGTAGCTGGGACTACAGGCACCCGCCACAATGCCCGGTCATTTTTTGGTTGCAGCTGTCATTGTTGTTTGGCAGGTCCAGGCTATATTCAAACCTGCCAGCTCAGGTGTACGTGGCTGGTGCCTTAGCCTCTTGAGCCACAGGTGCCAAGCCTAAAAAGCACTTTCTAATCTTTATCTTGACTTGAGATCTCTGAGCCCCAGTTTATCCTGCTCAGACAGCTAATACCAGCTTGGAGACTGACTCAAGAGATTTACTGGCAAAACCCTAATAGGAAATGAGACCCCAGAGGGTGATGATGGGGTAATATTTTGGAGTGTGAGGTGCAAGTGAGAGAAGGGTCCAGAAAGTAAGGTGAGGTTTGGGTCGTTGCAAGTCTGTAGAGCCCCAGGCCAAAAGTCCAAGAGGGTTCGAGTAAGATCCTTAAGATAAAAGGAGAAAACTTTTCTTCTCTTTCTTTCTTTCTTTTTTTTTTTTTTTTTTATAGAGACAGTCTCACTTTGTGTCCTCAATAGAGCAACCTTCAGCTCTTGGGCTTAGGCGATTCTCTTGTCTCAGCCTCCCAAGTAGCTGGGACTACAGGTGCCCGCCACAACAGCTGGCTATTTGTTGTTGTTGTTGTTGCAATTTGTCCCAGGCCAGGTTCAAATCTGCCACCCTTGGTATGTGAGGCTGGCGCCCTATCACCCTACTCACTGAGCCACAGGCGCCGCCCAAAAGGAGAAAACTTTTGAAATTGTGGAGCTTTTGGCTGGGCTCCTGTGGCTCAAGTGGCTAAGGTGCCAGCTGGTTCAAATCCAGCCTTGGTCCGCCAAACAACAATGACAGCTGCAACCAAAAAATGGCCAGGCGTTGTGGCAGGCACCTGTAGTCCCAGCTACTTGAGAGGCAGAGGCTGAGGAATCGCTTGAGCCCAGGAGTTGGAGGTTACTGTGGGCTGTGATGCCACGGCACTCTACCCAGGGTGACAGCTTGAGGCTCTGTCTCAAAAAATAAAAAAAAAGAAAGTGTAGAGCTTTCAAAGAAGCTGATTTGCACTTAGAAAATTGAAAAGAAAGCATTATTTTAAGGACACGGTCTTTTCTAGATAACTGAGGGTAGGGCATGAAATGTTGATACAGGGATCCCCCACTCAGGGCTGGATGGGGAGCCCCCACCCCAGTTCTGAGCCTAAGTAGTTTCAGAAATCAGTCTCATCACAGACCCTATCTCTAGGCATAGACAGGTTCATAAAAATTAGCCTGACTGGTGTCTCATCTGGGCTGCCACTTCCAGAGCAGAGAACATACCCAAGTGGGACCACATTCCTACACAAGGGCAGTTTTAAAATTAACTTCTGCCCCCAAGCCCCTGGCACCAAATAGTTGTGACATTCCTTCTCCGCAAAATCCCCACTGCCCACAGGATAGGAAAAGCAGTATATAAATCCCTAGAGAGAAGGCCCAAATGGGCTACCCTCTCAGGAAACTCCCTTTGGCTTGTAGAAGACTCTGACTTTCTCCCCCCCTTATCTAGCAATAAAAATTCCATCCTTTCGCTTACTCACATGGTCCGTGGACTCATTCTTCAAATCTCTGAAACCAAAGACCCAGCAGAGGGAGAGACTTGGGCTACAATGTCACCACGACCAATCCTCTGCCTCCAAGTCATTATGGGTCTAGGTGGCTTGTCCTGCTGGGTTAATATTTTCTCTCCCTCTACATGGCAGGTGTGCCTTTTGAAAATAACACTTCATCCGTAAGCATGGCTAACGGTGGAGCTCTAAGACATTACATCAGGCCGATGGTACTGGTATTACTGGGTGGCATGATGAGTGTCCTTCACTACTGTAGAAGACCAAAAATATGTCACCCCAAAGTATGACTGTAGGAGACCAGAATATGCCACCCCAAAATATGCTTCTTTCGCATATGGATTATTTTGAGCAGATTATTTTGAGAAATAGCAGACACAGGAGAAGCTCTAAAAACAGAGTAAAAAGTATTCTTTTGTAAGGGAAACTTACATCTATGAAGGAAATCTCTGCTTGTAAGGGTATCTGCTCTTTGTACCAGGAAGAGAAAGAGAACTACATCATAATAAATTCCTATCCATGAAGAAGGCACTGACTTAAATCTGCATAATGAACCTTACCCTGGTTTACCATGCTTTTTCTGGTTTTCCCATAACCAGTCATCAGCAGATGATGGTACTTAAGCCTGAATTCTAAGCCACTCCTTAGAGATGTACTCATTTCTCTGGGTATCTCCTGAGTCTACATGAAGTGTATGTATTAATAAACTTCTGTTTGTTTTTCTGTTATTTGTCTGTTTTTTGTTACAGGAAGCTCCAGCTAAGAACTCAGAAAGGGTAGGGAAATTTTTTTTCCCCAAATTCTATGCTGACCAGTATTTGAAATGTGGCTAGTTCAAAAATACAAAAAGTGTAAAATACACATCAGATTTCAAAGACTTATGAAAAAAATGTAAAACATCTCATCAATAACTTTTATGTTGATTATATGACATTTTAGATATATTGAATTAAATATGCTATTAAAATTAACTTCCCAGGCTCAGCACCCGTAGCACAGTGGTTATGGCGCCAGTCACATACATAGAGGGTGGCGAGTTCAAACCCGACCCAGGCCAACCAAACAACCACAACAAAAAAATAGCTGGGTGCTGGGCAGCGCCTGTGGCTCATCGAGTAGGGTGCCAGCCCCATATACTGAAGGTGGCGGGTTCAAACCCGGCCTCGGCCAAACTGCAAAAGCAGAAAAAAATAGCCGCCAGGTATTGTGGCGGGCACCTGTAGTCCCAGCAACTCGGGAGGCTGAGGCAAGAGAATTGCTTAAGCATAGGAGTTGGAGGTTGCTGTGAGCTGTGTGATGCCATGGCACTCCACCTAGGGCGATAAAGTGAGACTCTGTCTCTACAAAAAAAAAAAAAAAGAAAGAAAGAAAATAGCCGGGTGTTATGGCAAGTGCCTGTAGTCCCAGCTACGTGGGAGGCTGAGGCAAGAGAATCGCTTAAGCCTAAGAGTTTGAGGCTGCTGTGAGCTGTGACACCACAGCACTGTACCGAGGATAACATAGTGAGACTCTGTCTCAAAAAATAAATAAATAAATAACTTCCTGGGCTCCATGTCTCAGCTCCAGCACTATCTGGCACTACCAGATCCTACCAGACCACGGGCGACACTGAGAACATCTTTGTCACTATCAAGTCCAGCAGCGTTCACATTCCAGTGGGCAAGATCATCAAACACTTGGAACAGAAAGGATTCCACTTGGTGACTACAAAGCTCCTTCAGGGCTGTGAGGAACACCTCAAGAAGCACTAAGCCAACCTGAAAGATATTTTTTTTTTTTTTGGAGACAGAGTCTCAAGCTGTTGACCTGGGTAAAGCACCTTGGCGTCACTGCTCACAGCAACCTTTAAGTCTTGGGCTTAAGTGATCCTCTTGCCTCAGCCTCCCAAGTAGCTGGGACTACAGGTGCCCACCACAATGCCTGGCTATTTTTTGGTAATAGTTGTCATTGTTGTTTGGCGGCCTGGGCTGGATTCGAACCCACCAGCTCTGGTGTATGTGGCTGGCACCTTAGCCGCTTGAACTATAGGCACCGAGCCATGAGCTACAGGCGCCAAGCCCGTTCACAGGAACTTCTACTCAAATTGACAAACATTATTTATGGCCATCATTCAGTACAAAGTGTTAAAAAAGAAATTATCCCATGGCTTAAACCAGAAGTGTTTTACACAAGTCTTGTGCCCATGGCTGGATCTAGGACTAAAAGGAGGAGACAGCAGCAGTCCCCTTTGGTAGCCTTCCGTTGTCCCTGGACACAGGCATTTATTCTTCTGACTTGAAAGCAATAGGATCAATCATTCTTAGCCAATAAAGCCTTTGGAAACTGGGGAGGAAACTTTGTTTCTCTATACTTAAAAAAAAAATCTATCTATGGCGCAGTGCCCATGGCTCAGGGAGTAGGGCGCCAGTCACATACACCAAAGCTGGCCGGTTCGAGCCCACCCCGGGCCTGCTGAAACAACAATGACAACTGCAACCGAAACATAGCCGGGCCTTGTGGCAGGTGCCTGTAGTCCCAGCTACTTGGGAGGCTAAGGCAAGAGAATCGCTTAAGCCCAAGTGTTTGAGGCTGCTGTGAGCTGTGTGATGCCACGGCACTCTACCGAGGGCAACATAGTGAGAGTCTGTCTCAAAAAAAAAAAAAGAAATGTATCCACTAGAACATGCCACATGTGGCTGGCATTGTACTCCTATGGGGCGGCTCTGGTCTACGCTATCATTTACTGCCTTCCCACAGCTCACAAAATGCAGTGACTCCCTTGGCTGTCCCTCCTCCCACCTGTCTTGACAAGAGTTTGCTTTGGAACAACAGATCCTCTCTCCCGGCGCTCATTCATGAAATAGATGCCTTTTGTTCCATGTAATAGTTACTCTGTTCATCTTCAATCACCCTCTGTGCAATTGGTGATTCGAGGCCACAGTGCAGATTTAGGGAATCAAGAGACTGTATTTATCCCAGCACAGGCGCTGACTTGCTGTGGGCCCAGGGCAAGTTCCATCTGCATCTCACCTCCCACTTCCTAAAACCTACTGAGGGCCCCTTTCAGCTCTAGAGCTTCTGCTAACATGAGTCTCTTCCCATGTAGCTCCTGCTTGAGGATAGAAGGAGAGGAAAGAGGTTTTTAATTATCATTATTGTTGATAACTTTGTCTCTTTTGTTTAGAAAGAGCAACCGTAGCAGGTATGCCAGGCCTGACTTTTTAATCCCGGGCCAGAATTGTAACATTTAGCC
Organism: Perodicticus potto; assembly: GCA_963574655.1. Taxonomy (NCBI): domain Eukaryota; kingdom Metazoa; phylum Chordata; class Mammalia; order Primates; family Lorisidae; genus Perodicticus; species Perodicticus potto. Next base: position 14,066 of record CAUYRH010106430.1, read on the forward strand.
TTGCTGCATTTCAGTCAGAAAAAGTAGGTCCTCCTGTGATGTTTTTGCCCGTGTCATTCCCTCTCTATCAACATCCACTCATCTAACTTATACCGAGTGCCTAGTATGTGCCAGGCACTGTGTCAGGTCCTGAGATAGAAAGATGAATACAACATGGTCTGCTTGAGCATGCAGCCTGAGAGGAATACAGACAACCGTAACACAAGGCGGGCCATTGGTTCAGAGAGCTGTGCTTGGGTGATGGGGCTGCAGGTCAGGGAAGGTTTCCTGGGGGAGGGCCACCTGCACTGTGTTTCTTGGGGTAGGTGGGAGTCAGCCAGCTGAAGAGAAGTAGGAGAGGGAAGGCATTCCAGGCAGTGGGAACAGCTTGAGCAAAGACACAGAAGCAAAGCACAGCTTGGTGTGGGCCGGAATTATAAGTCCTCTAGTGTTGTTGGAGCTTAAAATTCAGTGGTGGGAGAGGAAGCTGCAGAGGTGGGCAGGAGGCTGTACTCCAGGGCAGTACTTAGAATTCCTTAGGACATCTAGGCCCACTGCCTGGTTTATTTTCCATTTCCTTCCTTATTTTTTCCTGGTTCAGTAAAGTTGCTGAATTTTTGCTTGTAGCTTCTTTTGGACTCTAGCACCTGTTCCTATGCCGAATCCCACTCCCACTCCTTCAAGTCATCAGCTGTGATTCACCTGTGGGTTTCTGAATGCTGGAAGCCTCCACAGTGAGCCAGGAAATGAGTTCTGATTGGTTGGGAACAGTCCCCTGCTCCAAGATTCAGGGCAGGGAGCCCTCATTCTGTTCTGGTAGCTCTATCCATTGTTGCTTTCTTTTGGACCTGTAGTTATTCCAGAAAACTCCAGCTGCTGTTCTTCAGTGAAACGTTTTAAGTAATTCATATTTTTTCCAAGAATTACCTTTTAAAAGTTGTATGTTTTTAAACAGTTGGTTACTGTGCAAATGTTTTTGACTGTTTGTGGCCAGTTTTCTCTTCTAGAAGGACATATGTGTAAAGTGCAAAGGCAATTATGATTCCATAATCATAAGTCTACTTTCAGCAATACACTGACTTCCAGAGAATCTCCACTTCTCTGTAGTATCCTCTTGGTCACAGAGCAAAACGCCAGGATTCTGGCAGGATACTTATAGGATTTTACTAGGTGACCATCTCAGGCCTGAGACATGCCTGGCTACTTCAGAAAGTAGAGAGAACTGTGGGCAGATGTCCTGATGTTGAAAGTGGACAGACAGGGCGGCGCCTGTGGCTCATCTAGTAGGGCGTTGGCTCCATATACCGAAGGTGGCGGGTTCAAATCCGGCCTCGGCCTAACTGCAAAACAGAAAAATAGCCGGCCATTGTGGTGGGCGCCTATAGTCCCAGCTACTTGGGAGGCTGAGGCAAGAGAATCACCTAAACCCAGGAGTTGGAGGTTGCTGTGAGCTGTGTGATGCCATGGCACTCTACCACGGGTGATAAAGTGAGACTCTGTCTCTAAAAAAAAAAAAAAAAAAGAAAGAAAGAAAAGAAAGTGGACAGACGGGGTGTAACTAGTATCATCACCCTCACATTATTGGGCCTTGATCATTCCATTTTCTGTGGGGAGCCACCTACCTTCTCTGTTTCCTCTCACACAAGAACCTGCTGTGGCCACTGCCAAGGCCCCACTGTGTCCAGAAACC